>CM038674.1:637760849-637814161 GCA_021605145.1 Aegilops bicornis
ATGCAGCAACCATTTTCTTTGAACCCATTTGAACTCAAAGGGGAGCTCCCAACCTGAGACACCCAACCTGAGAAACTTCCAGGTAAGACACCGATTGGCCGTCTACTTGCACAAACATATTCCTTTCTTTATAGCTCTATTTTTCTTTTTAGAGCCTTGAGACTTTGGTGAAGCAATTACAATTTTATAGTTAATAAAAAAGTGAAACAAGTGGCTGCAACATGCCAAAGATGTTATGAAAATGCCAACTAGGTACACTAGAACACATATTCCACAATCTGCAAGTATCACCTTTGAGTGGCCTAAGGAAGCATTTCTTCCAGCATAATTCCATGGCGTTCAAAAGGGAACGCGATGGGCGCATCATGAATCTGGTCGGAGTCTGGCATGCCTGTGATGTGGCACAAGGCAGCAATACCTTGCGGTGATGGTCAGACGGCCCGGGCGGGCAACAAACAAGGTTACAGTGCTGCACACCAACAAGAACTTCGACCGTGAGAGGACCAATTGGGTGATGCACGGTACCACCTCGGGGACTGGAGCAAGAGAAGGGCGGGAGCTGGTCCTGCAAGATTATCTACGGAGCCGAACACTAGGGCGGGAGTAAAAAGATTATAAGTTAGTTTGGTATTGGTAGTTGTACTCGTTGTCATCCATAAGTTAGTATTGTTGTTAGCGATCTTTTGGTATGAACTTGCATTTGCTTTAACCATCATGCCGGTCGGCGTGGACATAAAAGCTGAATCATTTGTTTTGAAAGCGAATTCTCGGGCACCTGATTTTTTATTTGATGGGTAGCATAAGCACCCGCCGATCAATTCGAGTTCTGCAGTTTTTGAAACAAGTGCATGCACTTATTATCACGATAAAAACAATATACATCTTTGCATCGATTATCGATGCTGTGCTTGCGAGAATTCTCTAGTTTATTGAGCACGTATATTGTTTTTTGGTCGAGCACAAGTTTCAAGCTGGTATGTAGGCGCGAGGGTTGGTTTTGTTTTAACAGACCCGGCCCATGGCGACAACAGGGGCACAAAGATCCAGCGGTATCTCACGGCCTCGACACTTGACATTAGTTATATTTTGTCTTACAACATCCGCAGGCAGTTTTTTTTACTGAATCAAACACACAGCCCAGTTCTATTTTCCTCTTGAAACGCATGTCCTACCACTACAGAAAAAAGACACATATCATCATAGATGTGGTGGGCTCCTACTTCTATGACAAAAAATCATGACAGAAAATGGGCTTTTCATCACAGGCGGGCGAGAGGCCTTGTTGCATGACATTCTTTGGGCCGTCCTTGTGAAAAAAACCATGGTAGAAGCGAGGGAGGAAAATTTGAGGGGAGTTGCAGTTCACGGTGGGAGGTCGAGGCGGAGGCGATCGTGTTTCTCTCATACGTCTGCAGCGTGTGTGTGCGGCGTTGGCTCGCCCGAACGAGCAATTACCTTTGCGAACTCACAGCGTTCTTGAACCCGGCGATCGATCGATGGTGATCGCTTGAACCCGATGGGCGATTCGCCGCTCTGCTAGCTTGAAGCCGATCGATCTTGCCTCTCGGATGAGCGATGGCGTTGCGGGGGAGGGGGTTTGGATGAGCGAGTGGCGGTGGGCGTTGCCTCTGGATGAGCAGGGAACCCGTGGTGTGGAGGGCTGGATGAGCGATGAAGCGGTGGAGGGTGGCCGTGGAGGGTGGTTGAGCGGGACCCCCATTGTGTGGAGGCTGGATGAACAATAGATGGTGGAGGGGTGCCCGTGTGGAGGGTGGATGAGCAGTGGCCGGATTGGAGTAAGCGATGGAGGCTGGATGAGCAGGGAGCCCGTGGAGGCTGGAGGAGGTAAGCGGTGGAGATGAGCAGGTATCCCGTGGAGTCTCGTTTTGCGATCGCCACACCCTCCCCGTTTTCGACCATATCGCTCCAAATCAAGTCCGTTTAAATCCGTTTTGCTGATGCGCCACACCTCCCGATCAGCAGGACCCCGTTTTGGCCGTGGGAGGTCCGTTTCCTCCTACGTTTTTAGTACGCTTGAGGCCCCTCCGGTCAGCGGGGACCCGTTTCAAACATGGCGGTCGAACACAAGGCCCGTTTCCTCCGTTGTGCGATACGCGGGCCTCGTTCCATCGCTGTTCCTTCCAAGCCCTCCCGATGAACACGACCACGCATTCCGTTCCGACCCAACGGTTGGCTCCCCATGAACACGGCGGCAATGACCTGTTTCTCCGTTCCGACCCAGGCATGTACGTATGCGTGATAGGCGTTAGAGACCCTGCCCGTATGTACGTATGTGGCCGTATTTTCTTTCTTGCACCCTCGCCACTGTACGTATGTGTACATGCTACGTGCGCGCCTCTACTACGACACATGCGCGCCTCTACATCCACCAGTATATATGTACGTACACGTTCGCGACCAGAATGATAATACTACGTACTCTTCGACTAGGTGGGTCCCGACTATCAGGCACTTCCTTGCGTGCGAAGATGTGGTGAGTGGGTCCCAGCGGTCGAGAAGCGAATCGTTTGGTTTTTTGCCTGGGCGCACTTCCTTGCGTGCGATGATGTAACTGGTGGGTCCCGGCGGTCGAAGCGAATCGTTTTTGCGGACGCACTTCCTTGCGTGCGAAGGTGTAAATGGTGGGTCCCGGTGATCGAGAAGCGTTTTTTCCGCGAAATATGGTGGCTCGTCCGATGGGTCCCCGCTGTCAGGTGGAGGAATAATTATTTTGCGCATGATAAGGAGGCACTTCCTTGTTGCGGACGTGGACCCAGCTGTCAGCCTCTCCATGTACAGTCCACGTCCGATGGAAGCCGTTCCTTGACCACGTTGACCATGCCGCGCCGAGAGCACCAGGCCCGGTGAACGGCGGCGGAGCCCTAGGAAGGGAGACGGCGGAACCGGGGAAGGCGTGGCGATTGATGCCCAGCGTAGAAATCACGAGGTTCACTGGATTAGCTGCGGTGTGAAATTTGTAAATCACTTGCGTAGAATAACGAGGGTGTGGGTGAGTAGAGGGATGGCGGGCTAGCGGTGGGAGTAGTAAAGGCGGTGAGGCCTCCGCGCATCATAACCCGGCCCAGGAGGCGAGCACGAGAGCCTGACCGGCGCTAGTTTGGTATTGGAGCAAGAAGACCAGGAGGTTGAAGAAGCACTACTGGCCGTTGGATGGACATCGTCAGTCACTTTGGAGCTAGAATCGTGCATATTGACTAAGTTGACAAAGCCCTCCGTCCCGTCAACTTAGGAGGCCCTGAAGTCAGCCTGCCACTATCTTTGGGTCCCGACTAACGGGGGAGTATTCATTTTTGTGCGTAATAAGGAGGCACTTCCTTGCGTGCGAAGAATCTGTTGGTGGAGTGCAGGCATCGTGGCCAGTAACTTTTTAGCGAAATCTGAGGCCCTTCGGTGGGTCCACGATGTCGGTGGACGAATCATTATTTTGTGCGTAATAAGGAGGCATTTCCTTGCGTGCGGCCGTGGATCCAGCTATCGGCCTCTCCGTCTGATCCGCCAGATGCATGTCGGTCGTTGACCACGTTGACGAGCAGCGCCGAAAGCACGAAGCGGTGGGCGGCAGCAAGGCCTAGGAAGGAGCGACACGAAGGCGAGGAAGACTTCGGCGATTGTTTCCCGCAGCGGAGAATGCGACTAAGCGAGGGCTTCTTGGATTCGTATGCGTCATGGAGAATAACAGCGGTGTGGGTGAGTAGAGGGATGGCTAGGCCAGCGATGGGAGATCTGGAATTGGGGCCATGAGGCTGCTGTGGCCTGACCCGGCCTTGAGGAGGAGGAAGCGAGCAGTCCACTTGGCGCTTGTTTGGCCCAGTTTGGAAGCGGGAAGAAGCGAAGATTGAAGAAGCCACGGCGGCGTTGGATGGACATCCAACCGTCACTTTGCTGTCGTCAACCTTTTCTTTAGGAAAGCCTCAAATCTATGAAAAACAACACTCTGACCCATCTGCCATTATTTCTAATAATTTACAGCCCATTTGCTAATTCTTAAGGTTTTTGGAGCCCATATTCTTTTTGTTAGCATTACAGCCCATATTGTGTAGCCCACGGTTAAAAAATTATCTGAGAAATTTTGCATATTTGGTGCTTGGTCCGAACTGTTTTAATCCGAAATTTGACTCACATTCAAACTTATTTTAAAAATAATGTATATCAATATAAAATCAACAAATTCTCCACACATAAAATTAATGTAATTTAAAATCTTGAAATGAAAAAAATATATTTGAAACTAATTGCGGTTTGATGTGTTTTTAAAAATGTACAGCCCATTTCTCATTCTTGATGGGCCATTTTCTCGGCTTGACCGAATGAAAAGCTCTCCTCGTCTTGAAAGATTTGCAGCCCATGAGGCCTGACAAAGCGACTTAATTGGCAAATCACAAAAAAAGCTGGGTTGTGGCCGTGGACCCAGTATCGGCCTCTCACGTCTGAGTACTCTTCCGATGGAAATCGTTCCTTGACCACGTTGACCACGCCTTGAGAGAAGCAACATGGCGGTGAACTGACAGCGAGGCCTAGGAAGGAGACTGACTGGAGGCCGGGGAAAGCAGGAGTGGAAGCCCAGCCTTGGAGAGGAATCTGAGGTTCACTGGTTCGGTCATGCGGTGTGAAGCTTGCCATCGCCATGAGCTTGGCCAGCCGGTGGGAATAGTAGGGCGGTGAGGCCTCCATGGCCCTGACCGGCCACAGGAGGCCGGAGAGGAGCATGCGGCCACGTGGCGCTACTACAGGCGGTTTGGAGCAAGAAGACCGGAGGTTGAAGAAGCACTACGGCCGTTGGATGGACATCATCACGGTCCTTTGGAGCTAGAATCGTTCATATTGACTAAGTTGACCAAAGCCCTTGACCCCGTCAACTTAGTAGGCCCTAAGACAGCCTCCCACCAAGGTGGGTCCTAGCTAGCAGGGAGTATTCATTTTTTGTGCGTAATAAGGAGGCACTTCCGGTGGAGTCCAGAAGTGGCAATGGGGGAACATTTTTTGCAAAATCTGGTGGCCGTCTGGTGGGTCAGTGATCGAGGAGAAATGATTTATTTCAAAAAATCTTGAGTGGCCCGTCCGTGGGTCCCTATTTGTCGGTGGAGGAATAATTATTTTCCAGCGTAATAAGGAGGCACTTCCTTGCGGCTGCCGTGGACCCGGTATCAGCCTCTCCACGTCTGATACTCTTCCGATGGAAGTCGATGCGTTGACCATGTTGACCAGGTCGCGCCGAGAGCACCCGCAGCGGTGGGCGTGGCGAGGCCTAGGAAGGAAACGACGGGCCGGGAATACTCGGCGAGTTGTTTCCCAGCTTGGAGAATCTGAGGTTTCTTGGTTCGTCTGTAAATGCTGGGAGAATAACTTGACGGTGTGGGTGAGTAGAGGGATGGCTAGGCCAGCGATGGCGTCTGGTGGGGCCGTGAGGACTCTTGTGGCAACATAGCCCGACATGGGAGGAGGAGGCGAGCAGTCCATGGGGTGCTTGTTTGGCCCAATTTGGAGCATGAAGAGCAAAGATTGAAGAAACCTGACGATCGTTGGATGGATATCAACGATCCTTTGCTCTCGTGTGTTGACTAAGTTGACGAGGCGTTGCGTGTGCGTCAACCTTTTTTATGAAAGCATCTGCGTCAACTTGTAGTAGGCGCACAAGTCAGCGTCAAATGTGTGGAAAGAGCATACAGCCCATACGCCATTATTTCTAATAATGTACAACCCATTGCTAATTCTTAAGATTTTTTTGGAGCCCATCTTCTTTTTGTTAGCATTACACCCCATATTGTGGCCACGGTTAAAAAGTATATGAAATTTTGCATATTTCGGTTCGGTCAACTGTTTTTAATCCAGAAATATCGATTCACGTTCAAACTATTTTGAAAAATAATTTATATAAATATAAAATCAAAATAATTTTCCACGCATAAAAATCTATGGAATTTAAGATCTTGTAATGAAAAAAAATGAAACTAATTCCCGGTTTGATGTCTTTTAAAAGCTATGCGAGGCCATTTACGGGCAAACCGAATGAAACTCTCCTCGTCTTGAAACATTTGCAGCCAATGAGAACCGATAAAACAAGTAGGCCTTGTTTGGGTATTTCTTTAAAAAAATAGAATGGGCTAGCCATTTTCGGCAAGAAAAAAACACAAGCTGGGCTCATGATGTGGTAAACATAAATAAAACCACGGCTAGGCAGACCCTGACCCGTTGTTACCACGATCCGTCGCTAAAACTAGTATAAATAACAAGCTGCTTGTTCCTCATTATGCGAAAAAAACTGCTTGTTCCTAAAAGCAGGCGTAACTTCTTTGGGTCCCTGGTAGCCGACCGCTCGTAGTGTAATTCTCTCGTTTATTGACTCACGTTGGCGATGGCGTGAGCCCCGGATGTCAACCATTAGGAGGAACCATATTTTTGGGCTTGTACTATAGAGGCACTTGCTTGCGTACTTCCATGACCACTGGTGGAGTCCCCTCTTTATCATCCTCTCCACGTCACAGTCATCTCCTTGTTCCTCTCGGTTGTTGTGACTTTGACAACACAAGAGGGCGGCACACAGCGCTGCAGCTGGCGAACCAAGGCCGCAAGGCGGAGGGACGACAGCGAGGCCTCGGGCCGGAGCGAGCAGGCCGTTGAAGATCACGTCGGTCGATCGCGAGCGGAGAATCTGAGGTTGGCTGGCGGGGTGGTGGGGGCTAGTCACTTGGCCTGTAATGCCACAGTGAGCTCAAGCAGCCCGGCGTGAGTGATGTTATTTCCCTTGGTTGTGATTTGTTACAATATTTCACTCTAAATTAAGCGAATGGCAAGTCATTTGCCTTGTTTCAAAGAAAATATAGCCAGATCACAGCCCGAGTTGAAAAGAAGCGAGGAACATCTAACTCCGACTTACAAAGCTGTACAAAAGCACGAGGTTGATTGTTCATCGAGTTTACAAAAACCCAGATTGAAAAGGGCAACAACATCTAACTCTAGCACTTGTTTTCGTGATCCGCAGTCAAATGGATCGGTCGGGTCCATAGAATGAACATCTGGATCGTAAAATTCTTTGGATTATGACCACAATATGTTGTAAATAGAAGCCCGGCACGTTCGGCAGCTCTTTTGCCCACGAAACTCCTTTTTTTGCTCTTGACATACCCATCCATCAAAACCATGCTTCTTGATAAACTTAAGCACGATGAACAATAGTATCCTTGCATTCGCGGGAAGAATGTGACAAATCTTGTGTTTGCACGGTTGGCTACATATCGTTCTAAGCGTTATTGTCTTCAATCAAATCTCATGAGAAGTGAGAAAATCCCGATGCTTACGAATCCACCGATTGGTTTTAACTTTCTTACCCACCCGTTGCCTAAATAGACATGAAAATTGAAAAGCGATTAAGGTCTAAAAGAAGAGTGTCGAAAGAGCAACAGCTGAACGGTTAGTTCTAGTACACTATATGCATGCTTCCAATGTGCGTGAAATTATCACCTTTATATACAACTTATCCAGACATGGAAAGCATTACAGCAAGCCAATAATCTTGTTCAGATCAAAACTATTCATTTGGATATATAAGATCTTGACAGAATCCAGCACCATTGATAGGCCATCCATGGAGAAACTCTTCATTGAGCATAGAACATAATATTAGTACAAAATGTGTACTCCAAGATGATATATAAATTATGTGCAGAAATTTAAAATGCAGCATATGGTTACAAGTGTAGATGATAATATAAAGTACCTGAAGAACTATGGAGCCAAACACCATATTCAAATGAGCACAGAGATCATGTATTACACCCAAGGTCTCTCAATTTAAGTAGCGAGAGAGGCGGTTATTTGCAGCGGTGAATAACTAGAATCAAGGATCAACCTTTGAAGTGAAGGGCATCTTGGATGATGAGCTGCCTTCCGTCAAAAGAAATTCCAATTCTTACAAGGTTAGGCGACTTTATTTGGAGACAACCGATTCTAGCTTGTGAAAACAAGCACCAAGCACTCGGTAGCGAAGGGCAAGCTGGAGTGGATGATGCTATGCAATGAGGAGCCTCCGATATCTGAACCCGCACAAGTGAAAGTTTCTTGAGAAATGGGAGTCGAAGGTTTAGTACAGATTATGCGGAAGGTAGCCACAGTGCAAAGGTGGCGGTGTGGAGAGAGGAGGAAAACCCTTGAGATGGACATCGGTCTTTGAGGGCACAAGTTCATGGCGTTACGTATGTGGTATGTGATTTCGAGGGAATAGTAGAACTCAAGCAGGCTGTAGTTACGTGAATTGAGGATTTCATCCAGGCGTCCACCATGCGAGGGCATGGTATGCTTCTTTCGAGGTAGCATGGCCGGGATCACGGAGGCTTTGAGCAGAGCTATGGTGGGAGGAGATGATGGCTCTGGGATTTCAAAATCATTGAAGAGAGATAGGCGTGACGGTCGAGATTAAGGGGCATGGCGGCGCCATAGAGGTGCCACCGAATTGAGAGGGCTTGGAGTGCGGCAGCAATCCTTGAGTGGGGAAGCGAGATGATCTCCTCAAGGATGGCGTCAGGAGATCGCTGATCACGGTCCACCCGAGATTCTGAGTTCTGGGATCCGGTGGGGGCGGGATCGCTGCTTCTCCCAGCGTTGCGGGTGCGGGATCTAGCAGGCGTCGCCCGTTGGCGGGAGCCTCATCTTCTTAGGCTGGGGTCGGTAGACTCCATTTTCCTCGAGGCGTCGCGTCAGCTCACGGATTTGAGCATAATGTGAATAGCGAGCCCTAGTTGTAGTGCGGCGAGGAAGAAGGGAGCTGGGGTTTTTGTAGGAGTGAGAAAGAAGGGGAGCTGGGGTTTTACTGTAGGAGTGAGGTGAGGAATTTGGGGTCTGCAGTGGAGGCGGTGGCGTGAGTGGGTGTGAGGCGAGGAGGAAGAAGAGAACCAGGTTTTTGTGTGGGGAGGGGGCGGTGTCTTTGGGTGTGGGTGGCGCCTTTTGAATTGATTTTACTATTTACTAGTGTGGATTGGCTGTTTTGTCTTGGGCCTAGAGAAACAATTACTACTAGTACAGTGGAGACACTCTCTGACTACCCGGAAAAACAATTACTACTAATGCAGTGGAGACACTCTACCGCTTGGCTCCTCCTAGGTCATTGAAACCTCTCCCTCTCTGAATGTCGTTATACTTTTGTCACCGACATGCGGGCCATGCAGCCTGTGTGAGCCCAAATACCATCCACCAAATTAGCAGGCAGTGTCACGGCGGAGAAGTCACCCAGTCGTGGCCCAGCGATGTGAGTCGTTGTATCACAAAACTCCACCTCCCATGAGTCTAAATTTGGCCAGACAGAAGCAACCATCATTTCACTCTCGCTGAATCCCTTCTCCCTCACCGTCTTCAAGAAAAGGCAACACTTTTCGCATACGCCCTTTGTCTTCTCTCCCAGCGAAGAGAAGGTAAGCGGATCCGTGATGTTGGTATATCTTCGTTCGAGAGAAAAAAAGAACTTTTGCAAAGCGATAACCGATCCTCACTCTCTTTTTTGTTTCATTGTCATTGCGATTGTGTTTTCCTTTCGGTGGTCTCTAGTATTAAATCGGTTTCATGATGGACCAAGGAGAACCCGATCAAAGACCTGCCGATATTGGAGCGAGGCGGAGGCTGATCCCACGAGAAAGTGAGCTCCAGAAGATGGAGGCAGCCACCGAGCCGACCCAGATCGCTCACGGCCACTCTTGAGATGGTCAGCCCGTTTGAGGTTCTTGCCCCCGTGGCCTTTGTAGGAGCAATTTTTCCCTTTGAGGATGTGTCCCCCCCCATTTGAGCTGCCCAAGGTGATTTCCTTCTTTGCGATCTCGATTGTGGTTTTCCATCTAAGTATGTGGTGATTTTTTTAGAAAAGGAAGTATGTGGTGATTAATAATGCAAAATTTTATTAGCTTGATGCCATGCTATACATAGTGGTTTAAATAACTTGTGGTTCTTATCTTTGAAAAGTAATTGAGAATTTGTTTACATTTCAATTAGAGCCACGATGCGAGACAAGGATTGTGTGGTTGTGCATGTCACTCGCTATGAGGTGAGACTGACCTGAATATCGCCTTTGGGAAAAGCGAGTTCTTAGGCTGTTGGATCACGGAAGCCATTTGCGGTTATACCAATGAAGAGTTGTATTCGGCCTCACTTTGTTGTCGAGGCGTGTTGTCCGAGGTGTCTTGAAGCACAAAGTTCAAGCTACTCCTTCATTTGTGAGGCATACTGTTCTTGTCAAGCTTATGCAGGAAGATGACGTGGCATGCCTCCACAAACAAGTTTATCAGTGGCAAGGCCACAAGGTTGTCTTCATGAAGGTTCACACGATTGAGCTGATGCGGGGCGTCCTCGATGATGTTCATGGCAAGGTCCGTCTTGTGTCCAGCCCAAATTAGATCGAGGCATGAAATAGTTGCCCCAGCTAGTGTTTAATAGTAGTTTGGATTGTGTCTAATTATCCGAACCTTTCACATTATCGACCCTCTGGGGTTAGTGCTCTGTTTGAATCCGTCTATAGGAGCTAACGCTACTTACTGTGTGCCGTGAATCATGTGAGAACCATCGTAATTGTTCTTAAAGCAGATCGTCCTCACTAGTTTTTCATGAATATGGCATGGTAAGACATAAGTTGTCACGGTTTATCATACGAAGCGGTGTGTGTTTGATGAAATAAAGCACTTTCGTTTGAGAACCTTAACGCCGACATATACATAAGTACTTGTAAACACTTGTTGGTGGTACCCCCACTTGTAGCAGTTGTGCAAAACCACGACACATTGGCTCAACTCGCTTCAACACTAGGCTATCGACCAGCTAACAATCAACAATCTGTTGTGCGACATATAAGCAACTACTATGTATCTTATTCACGATTGGTTCATGCAGTTAATTGAGGCCACAATGTAATAAATTCCAAAGCGTTCTACGCTACTCCAGTAGCTCATGTGGAACACTCACAATTAAACTTCGTCTTCATAAAAATCTTGAAAAGCATAAGTTAAGAAATTTTATACATCTCAATGATTCATAGAACATAACAAACATATACTAGTTCACGGCAAAAGACAAAGTTGTGAGAAGGTTTACAAATCAGGAAAAAAACAAGCAAGGCTTCTCACGAGCAAAGGGCCTCCGGCGAGCTTAAATTTCACGGAGTTCACTCTGGTTTTTCTTGTTGCCACCATTCAGGGTTAGGTTCTCTCATTCCAGAATAACCCGAGTTATAAGTGTGGTCTCAATTTGGAATCTTTGAACTTAACCATGCGATTATCTTGACCAGCTGAAATGCTTGTGCATTCCACTAAATTTAAGCACCGCTATTCTGAAATAAACAGACCGCAATGCCTCTTGTCCACTTTTGTCAAAAACCGCCGTGCAACCGTGCGGCTAGTCCTCGGTCCATCGATGAGCTGGTAGAAAGTGCATTCAGGACTAGGATGCGATTGTTTCGCTTCGTCCACCTTTGCAATCGGGAAGTAAAGCGTCTGAATCAGCTTCTTTTAGATTGCGTTGGTCATTCTACCTTAGTTACTACTAATGTAGGGATACCTTGAAGGCGGGAGGTTAGGCAGCGGCAATGAGGATAACCATCTCATTTTCTTGTGATTGTACTAAAAGCTGAGGTGTGTGCTTTTGATTGCAGCGGATAGAAAGCGATCTGAGGCAGACATCCCGAAGCGATATGGAGCAGACATCCTGTTTGCTCAAATCTGAAATCTGATTATTTAAGCGGTGACACATATCACTACTTTCCCCGCTTCCTCTTACAACCAAGTCCTAGATTCATGCTACTGACTTTCCCACTTTCTTCCAGTTTGAACCAGCGCTTTGAGTTCACTATATGAACTAGCTTTACTTCTAATAATAGTAGAAGTCTAGGTGGCTTTGTAACAGCGGACGGAAGTAGAAAAGGATCCTACGAAGGGGAAGAGCTGGGGCGATAGAGCAAGGCAGGTTTGAAGGAATATATACACGAATTAAATCGGCATGTGGCAAAAGGCAGGCGTCGGGAGGCGCATCTTGGCCACAATACATGAGGGAGGAAGAAGGGTGGAGGCCCTCCCGAGGCAGCTCTCTCTCGGAGAAGAGCAGCCGCGGCCGCCCGATCAGGGGCAGCGGGCAGCCGTTGGTCTCCTCCCTCGCCCGCCCGGCAGCAGTGTGAGCGATGCACCTACACCCCCTGCCACTGGTCGAGGTTGTCCGGCGGATTTGTGACCAGAAGTGAGCTGAGAGAGAGAGTGTGGCCACCTATGTCTTGCTTAGATCTGGAGAGCATGAGAGAGTGCACGAGAGGAACCCTAGTAAAGCAAGCGCTAAGGCTCCTGCTTTTATATATAGAGGAGTGATTTTGGTGTACCGGCTTCAAAAAAATGCGCTACTACGTGTACCCGCGAGTGGGTGTGAGAGAACTAGTGCGTGCGTGCACCGCTTCTCTTCGTGAGAGTACAATATATACTATGCCCAAAGAACGTTCGCTACAAGAGTAATAGTATAAGTGTGTGACGTGTGAGCTAAAATAAAATGTCTTGGCGCCGTCTTTTGTTTTTAGAAGTTACGAGGGTAGGGTGTGAAGAGCACATATGTGCGTGGCGTCTACCTATGAGATAGAGGATGGGTGCGACGTGCGAGTCTGAGAGGACTCGGGAGAGTCGTGACTTCGTGAGGGTGCGTGTGCGTGAGAGAGGGGGGCATGTATCAATGCAATGCATGTGTCCGTAAATCATTATCCGACAAACGTTCGCCACAAGACTTTTCCTGACGAACGCCGTAAGAACCGTTAGATCGCATCCGACAGTGTCAGTTTTGCCATGTCATTTAACAGAATAGCCATCCTCCTACACACAAATCTTCCACGTGAGTGTTAGCAACTGTCGTATGCTCCCTCCTTTCCGAAATGCAGTGCATATAGCTTTATTGAAAATTAGAACCTCGCAAACTTTTACCGAGTTTTCGTGTACCAAATTGCACATGTAGAATATCCTGTATATATCATTTCATTCATCTTCGATAGGTAACTATAAAGATGGGGAGGAGTCTACAAAGAAAGACCTATCACCATGACAATTTCAACCATCCTTTAGTGTCGAGGAATATCATAGGAACTCTATGTAATCTGATTTTTATAGGATTTTTTCCTTAAGAGCCAATTGGTTCATAGGAATAGATTCATATACTCTACATTTCAAAGGAAATAAACATGATATCATTTCTATAGCTTTAGAGCCACTTGGTTCATATGAATGGATTCCTATACTCCCTTAATTTCAAAGGAAAATAAACATTAGCGTATATTCAATAGAAAAGTTCCTATGATATGAACCAAATTACATCTCTTTACTAATCCCTCCTCATAGGAATTGAGATACATGTCATCTCTAGATTCAATAGAAAAGTTCCTATGATGTGAACCAAATGACATCTCTTTTCCAATCCCTACTCATAGGAATTGAGATGCTCCATGTCATCTCTTTCCTACAACTTCCACGTATGCATCTTCTATTCCTAAATAGATAGTACAACCCACTAGTAGCTTTTTTCCAAAACATGCAACTATGGCACAAGAACTATATAGTGTGCGGTAACTTTGAAAGATGGTCGATGGATGAAGCTAACCCGACGGTGCGAGAGATGGGCAAATCCGAGCACTCTTGGCGTTGGATATCATCAACATTCCACCGGATCTGCCACATGTACAATTTAGAAGAATCCATGGTTGAACTTAAGCATAATGCACAAACCTCAAAACACAAGCACTTATCCTTTGTTCTAGAATCTTACGTATCATAATTGATTATTTTTTCTAAATGAATTGCCATTATTTGTTTTTACTTTATGATTTACAATGCACAACCCATGAATCTTAACATTTTTATAAAACTAATTGATTTTGAATGAGATGAACTATAAGAACTAAGCGAACATCTACATCATGCATATATGACTCAAAGCTTTACATGCTATAGTGTGTATTTATTCATAATTTGGTTTGAAATCTCATGCGTTCGGTACATGTGTACCTTACTAGTTTTGAGTAGAGTAGCAAATTTCCATGACCCCGGGTATATCAAAATGCAGGGCCCATGCATCATTGCCTTTCGGTCGAACCTACGTCCACAATTTTTTGTACGTGCTATATCTCCACTGGTCCCCGAACCCAAAATGATGCCTCGTTCCCGTAAAACCAAGCGGCCCACACATATTTAAGGCGTCGAATAGAACCCGTTTACTATGACGTGGCCCCGAACGCCGTAGTACTCCTACAAACCCTACCGCCGCACTCATCATCGGTTTTCTTCAAGATGACGAGGGAGAAGCCGATTTTTAGTGGGCGCTTTAAAAAAGGATCTCTAGTGGAGACTCCTACCCTAGGGTGCCCTAGGTAGCTGCATACGCATCATTGTTTTCTCTTTTCTTTATGCTCTTGCGGCGCTAGAGTGAAATGATGGTTGCCGTCCTTCGACTTAATGCGGGAAAGGTGGGGCTTTGTGATTTGACCCCTCGCCGCTCATTTTCTACTCTTTGCGGCGCTTCTGACCGGGGTGCCTCCAATTCCAACCGCTGCTCCGAACTGTAATTTGGTGCATCATACGTGGAACAAGGCGGTGGATGAGCCACATGTCTACCAAAGGGGTCTGTTAAGTGTGTAGCCATTTAGGTGTGCGGGTGACCACCTTGAGTTGCTACGCCAACACAGCAGGAGCAGCCTACCACTTGGTTTTGCTCCTCGGTGAATCCGACTATATTGATCTAAAAAGATCGTGCTGAACTACCTCTCTGTCTCTGTTTTTTTATTTGTAGGCGTCTCGGTTTATAGGGCTGCCGTGGTTCTATGTCATCCATTTGACTAACTAAATATGAGTTACTATGTCACAAAAAGTATATCATTTGGTTCTTATTGGTTGATATGTGAAGAAACAAGAAACAAGGTAGAAGTTAATGCACCGTGCCTTAGTATTGTGGGATTATTTGGTTTTAAGTATTAAGATGAAGTGCGTTTGGTTGCAAGGGTGGTCATGAATGGGTTGGGATCGTTCAGAAAATAGACATGTTTGGTTATAAAGCACATGAATGGTTCGAGTCAAAAAAAAGAGAATATGCCTTGAAGATGCTGAACCATTCCACCCAACCAAATCGGTCGAATCAAATGGCCACCCTTTGCATGCATGACTACGTGAGCATGATTGGTGGTCCCGTCTTAAATAATTAGCTCATCTCTTATATTCAGCCAAACACATGAATTGAATGGTTCAATCCCAAAAAAAATTGAATGGTCCCAATCCATTCATACGATACCTTCAACCAAAGCGCATCCAAGCCGGAGGATTAGTTGTATTTAAAATTAGAGGCGGGGCTTTTCTGCTTGGCGGTAGGCGAGGCAGTTCCGCCTAGTCGGTTCAACAAAGGCAGCGAGAAGAGCGAGGGAGTAGGCTGTTGCAAAGCGTAGGGCTGTGTGATTTGATAGCGAGGTCTTCTTTGGACGGTGCGGCGACTTGCCATTATCATTTTAGCTGCGGCCTTCTGACCGGCGTGAAGTCTCCGATTCTTGACCACCTCCATCTGATTGCCTCTCCCAATGCTCCACCATGTAGTAGTAGAGGCTGGCTCTTGCATGAGAGCCCACTTCTCCACTTTTTCCTTGCCTCTCTTTCCTCCACATATGCAAAAATGCCATGTAAAGCGCACTATTGTACCTACTTGCTCCTCTACGGTGCTTAAGCTTGCCACATAGGAATAAAATGCGATGTGGCAAGTTAATCAAGAAGAGAGAGACTAGTTTGGTGACCCAAGGAAGAAACGGTGCTAAGCGTGTGTACCTAGGTGAAGAGACAATTTTGAGTCAATAGCTAATTAAATGAAGCAAACTTACACCATTTCATTGGAAGAGGTCACTCCTTGGCAAATGCAATAAATACTAGTACTCCCTGTGTCCCATTATATAAGAACGTTTTTGACACTACACTCGCTAGTGTCAAAAATGTTCTTATATTATAGGGACATAGAAATCTGAAAAAGATAGAGAGGAGTAAAAATTACACTTATAGCCAACCTTATAGCCAACCTTGTTGTAGTATGAGTGACTAAGTGATGACTATGTATGACATGCCAACATCGGATAGCCCTAGCACCGTGTTAAATCTCCAAAGAAGCGCGACCACGCTGGCGTGAAACCGTCGTGGTAAGTAGCGACCATGATCTGACTCTTTGGCAGCCCTTGGATCTGAATCAAGCGGTCGCATGCTAAGTTCTTGAAAATTTAAGAATAACCCTCGAGGATAGGATATTCACCCATAGGTCTAGAATCACGCCATGCAGCAGATTCGATCTCGGATCCAAGGCTCTCGGAAGCCCGTATCATGGGAGAATGGAAAGCCACTACCCTACCGTTCGCTTGCAGCTGGCGATTCGCTCCTACTCTTTCCATACGTCCTTTAATACTACGGCGGTTCGCTCCTAATCGTCCGTCCATTCACATTCTGACAGTTCCACTAATCTAACCCTCCTCCCAAATCCATGGCGTCCCAAATCTCCTCGATCGGCGGTGAGTACAAGGTTAGAACCATCACCGGCGATGAGTTAACGTCATCTACACCCGTACTTCCACGGCGATGAAAGGATGCCTTTCTCGCTTGAACGCATGTTGAAAACTCACATGATGAGTGGGTATTTGGGCTAGATGTTGAGTACACCACGGTCATGGGACAAGAGAAGGATCTAAGGGCGAAGAGAGGAAGAAGCCGCCGTGATCGAGGTTTTGCGTACATAACGTTTGCTTGGTCTACCACATATGCCATGCCGGCGTTGAGTGCGAGGATTTTAAGAACTTCCTCGAGGACAAAACAGTCAAATTCATTATTGTAGACTTTAAGAGCGACAAAAGAAGTCACATGTCGAGATAGGCCTCGTTGTAGGCAACCCTTGACCTCCGGAAGAATCGGTGGTACCCTCTCGTCGACCCTCAATGCTGACCTGGCGAGAGCCATGGTTCATCCTTAGTACCTGGCTGGAGGAAACCTCATTACCGTTTCATCGTCATGCATGGCAGCGAAAATGTACTAGATATAGACCACATCCACTACTGCTGCAATGGATGGCTACCTTTGTTTCAATATCTACAAGGGTTGGATGAAGAGCAACGACCAAGTTGGCGGTTCAAGCAAGAAGTATCCGCCAAGAGGAAGAGGGACAAGGGCGAAGTAGAGGGGCGTGGATGAGGACTCCGAGTAAGGTGGCGATGTCGTTGCTCATGGCGGTTCCTAAACTTCTAATCTGATGTCTACGGATTAGTTGCATAGTTTAATTTCGGGTGTGCTTAGTTTGATTTGAGGGGTGTGTTGTCTTTGAGCCCCAATGAGAACTATGTTATGTTTCTTCTTGTTACTTTAACTCTTCAGTATGTACATACTAGTGCTAGTATTTCTTTAATAGAATTTAGCACCCCAATTAAGCACGTACTACCTTTTTAATAGTACTATATGCATAATTTGGCGACGAGCGCTCTCTATATGTACCACCTTTTTTAAAATTTCAATATTTGCTCCATGGCGCAATCCATCGATAGTGGAGTACTACTATACAAAAGTATACATTTTTAAAAGGCTAGCGTACTGTTCATCACATATATATATAGCGATTAAATTCTCAACCTAGAGCAGCGTGCCGCCATGTAGTAAACCGATCCGGAGGAAGTATAGTAAAAATGAAGTGATTTTACCCAGCGATCGGCGGGGGAGCATGGCACATCATGCGGTTCCACGTGTCATGATGTACCAAAGGCGTCGTGTGTCCCTCTTGAGGTGAAGCAATACTAGTACGTGGTTTGAGATGATGTCGAACGAAGTGTGAAATAATGGTTGCTTCGTCAAATGCAGGAAGGTGCTTGGCATTGTGATTTGGCGTCTCATTGCTCATTAGTAACACTAGGCGATGCAGAGTGGGGTCGTCCCCTGCTGTTACTGCACTGTTATTTGGTGCTTGACACGTCGACCGGTTGCTATATGTCCCACATGTCGGTGGCGAAAGTACCGAATTCATGAAAGGGAGGCGTCGGCGGAGGTATACTACGAAATTCATGAAAGGGCGACTTCGTTTTGGAAAAATCTGTTTTTATGGAGTACGTACCCACTAGGGTTTATAGGGCTCATCTAAAAAACATTCGTTTTTCCGTTTGATAAGTCTCAATTCTAGTACTATACTAGTAGTAGTACCATTACATGTTGGATTTCGAGGTGCGTTAGATCACTGGCATAAGCGATGTCAGAGAGAAACTAACCAATGCATGTACAAGTTCATGGAAATTTAGTGGTCATTCATGCATTCATTCTAATTAATGCCTCGGTAAACATAACTTCTTGAGAAAAGCAGGCATCTTGTGCAAACTACGAAATTAATTCGACCACTCACCGTCTACCTTGGTTGGAGAGATTTTGAAATTGAGCCATAAATTGGAAAGGAGGGAGTAGTAACCTGTCTCGATTACTATTTGTGGCCTTGTATAGATACAAAATGTATTTTTATAGTGGCCTTTTATAAGTAAATAGAGGAGTACTAACCAAAAGTACGTAGTAGGGACGAGGAGTAAGCGGAGGGTGTAGTAAAATTTTCTCCTCGTCTTGCGAGCCACCTTGTGGCGTGGGCAAGGAGGCGGGCGTAAAGCGTGCAGATGGTACTCCAGCTTCACCTCATCCTCTGAGCCGCCAGCGCCCGTGGGCGAGAGGCAGTGTACTAAGCAAGTTTATCCTGGATTCTGCGAGTTGTGGGACACATCAAAAGTACTCCGGTGTATAGAGCCTTGCCTCTAAGGTAGGCCCCACATGGTTTGCCTCTTTTTTTAATTTAACATAGCAGCGTCAAGTCGCAATTTGTTTGTTCACCGTGGTAGGCGATCCTCCCTCCACCAAGTGGACAACGATTACTGCGTGCCAAATTACCACGTGGGCTGCCTTTTTGTCTGAAATGAGCTCCACCGTGTACCAGCAGCGGGTGTGGTTGGGAAAGAGGCGAGAATGCGATGCGCCGTGCGTGCACCTCTTCTCTTCGTGCGTCCCCCACCTACGTGGGTGTGTGTGAGAGAGATAGAAACCCTAGACATAATCGTCGTCCATCCCCATGCCTCCGCCCGGTCAGACCACCGGTCACCACCACGGCACCACCCCATCCTCCTCACCTTATCTCTCATATTTCTCCCTCCATTTTTATATACAAGGGCCACTATCAAAATTACAATTTGCAGATATACAAGGCCACTAACACTAATCGATGCAATATTAATGGTGTTTGCCTCATGGTACTAGCGAGAGGAGGACATTAATTATCCCTTGCATGCATGCGGAGTTTGTAAAAAATGCATCTTGATGTTCCGTGCAATGCACGGGCATCTTACTAGTCCATGAAAACAACACATGGCAAAATTCCACGGCAAATGAGGATTTTAATCTGTTGGGAGGGAGCTGTTTGGATCTTGCCGGGGTAGCCAAAATATTGGCGACCCTTTTGTCCACCGGTGCCTTTGCCACCGATGAGCGAGCAGCTCGGGTGCTCATCTTGTCATGCATCCTCCGGTAGCGCCGCGTTGGAGGCGAGCTTCGCCGCGAGCTGTGTTTTTTGTCCCACCACGCCGCCCAGGCCGCCCGCAGACCGACCGGCGACCATAAGTCGCCATCCAACCGTAGCCGCACACATTATGACAGCAACTCAACCAGCGGACAAAATTCACGCATAAACACGTGAACAAGCTGATACTCATTCACACAACAACGGAGTATTTCATTATAAACAACGGCGGAAATCATATAAAATACGGATTTTCACACAAACATGAAGGATTTCATTACATTCAAATGAACTACAGCGGTGCTAGTTACGGGCGGAACAGGTATATAATACATGGCCTAAATAGTGCATCGCCCGATCAATTTGTGTTCCTCATGTCCCGTGACATGATCCTTTGGACTGCGGGAGCCGGAGGTATATGCTACGGTATGAAAGGATGGCTCGCTTCCCCACTACCCAACTGATATCATTGGCTGGTGCCGAAGATGATGGTGGCCGGCACCGGTTTGAGTTCATCATCGACCACTACTTCGCCATGGCCGGCACCGGCTCGAGTTCATCCTAACATTGACCTCTTCTGTGGAGCCCATGCGGTGTCGACGAAGGTCCTCGCAACAAAAGGATCCGACAAGACACCTGCTGTGTGCCTTGGCGTCGCCTCGCGGTGGCCTTCATGGGACAAGCGGCGGCGGCCTCCGTGTTCTACTTCTCCTCGATGATGGCGGCGGGCCAGCGGGCGGCAGCCACCAACTTCGTCGCTCTCCGTGCACCCGGCTTACATCGCTGCTTGCATGGCGGCCGCCCGGCATGGGAGTCTAGGACACATAAGCGGGAGGCAGCGGCACGCGGCGGCGGCGTGGGCGGCAACAACGATGCTCGTCGCCGCTCCTTGTCGAGCTGGCACAGGGCGGCGAGCTGCTGAACGTAGGCCGGCTTGGGGGCGGCAACTAGCTCCGTCAGGCGAGGGAGGAGGTGGTTCAGCGAGCTGCATAGCTCGTATCCGTGAGGCTACCCAGCCGGCTTGGATCGGAATAACTTCTCTTCGTAAGCCATTGTAGAGTGGACAAAATGGTGGAGGAGATAGGGGGGCGGCGGAGGTGTGCGATTCTTGGCGGCGTTTGGCCTTGTTTAAATAGGAGATTAAATAGGCGGCGGATGGGAGGAGCTCGGCGGTGTTGCGTTTAAGGCGGCCCGGTCATGAGCAGACGTGTGTCGAGTGGGTTTCTCGGCTTCCACAGGCGGGTTTCATGGGCGTTTGAATGCGGCGCGGGCGTGTTCAGCCGGGCATCTTGGCGGCGCCCTCGACTCTGACCTAGGACACCGCACCGTTGTTCCAGCGGCGTGTGGGCTCTTTGGGTGCATGGCCTGCATGTCGGTGACCCAGCGCGGCAGCGCTGGCGAGAGGAACCTTTGGTGGGCGAGGCGGTCGAGCGGGCATTTCATAAACCGATGATTGTTCATTGAGTGTGACGTCATCTTTTTCATGTAGTTAAGCGTGTGTCTTGCATCGTGTGATGTGTGCATGCAGGCGTGCGAGTGTTGCGTGCATGCAAGGGTGCATTTCAGTGTTGCATGCAGGTGCGTGCGTGCAAGGAGTGCGTTCGATGTTGCATGCATGGAGTGCGTGCGTGCGTGTGTTCGTGAGTGCATGTATGCGTGTCGGTGTTGCCGCCCGGCATGCGTGCGTGTATGCGTTATGTATGCGTGTGAGTGTTGCGCCTACATGCGTGCGTGTCTTGCGTGCGTGCATGTATGCGTGCGGGGTGAGGCTACGTCGGTCGGCCCGACTTTTTCATCTCTGGTCATTAGATTTTCCAGCCGTTGGATACGAAATCAAGGGCCTCCGGTTTATCATCAAACTCCACCCCCCCGAGCCGCCAACCACCACCGGCCGAACCGCCCGCCCCCTCTCGCGGCCGGCCGCCCTCCCGAAACCACTCCCCACCGCGGTCCGCCGCGCGCAGCCGAGAGAGAGTGGGCGGCATATATGATCTTGAGATTTCTGAAGTCACCATAGGTGCCTCGTAGTGGAGTGGAACGTCTCCTCCCCTTGAGCGTACATCACCGGAAAATACTGAAATTAACACAAGATAAATGCGAGCACCGGGACTTTAACCTTGGTGGGCTCGAGAAACCAACGTCCTCTAACCATCCAACCACATGTTGGTTAGCACGACAAAATGTATGTGGTGACCGTGATGAGCTTATTACGAAGACCGGTGACCATATGATGCTTCGCTTCAAATACAATGACCGTAAGTGTAAATCAACAAAATCTGAACACGCATCAAATGCAAAAGTCCATCGGTGTCATCAACAAAATATGGAGGCGTGTCGTGAGCTAGATTCCGTTGTACTATCGTATATGCTTATTTTCTTAGTGGCGATTGCGTGTGTGGTGTGGTGGGCACATCATTTCTAGTTGTGGTGGGTCAACATGAAGACTCATGGGTCGGTTCCATCCTGCACCACATATAGGTTGGACCGAGGGCGTGTTGTCACGGAGACCCATGTGGAGGACTCGGCGTACAACACGAAGCTACAGTCGCGGAGGACTCTATCCCCTTGGTGATAAGCCGACTATATATGATTTGTAACCCTAGGACCTTAGTATGTTATACAAACTTGGGGGCTAGTTAGTTGATAGTATATACACACACACACGCACAATGCACGGTATTCACGTGTACTTTGTACACACCTAACACTAATATCTGATTACCGAGTAGGCTCTTTCTTCAAGCTGCAAGGTCCGATCCGAACTAGGGTAAAACTTTGCCTCGTATTACCATCTAGCCTAACAGCCAGGGATATCCTACCGAATGATATGATGAAATCATATCTGCCAACTACTATTAGAGAGGTGTGTCGGGGGGGGGGGGGGCAATGTGTGCGAGAGAGGCCTAAAGATAATGTGCGTGCGGGAGACACGTAGGCACATATATATGTGCGTATAGAGGGCTAGTAGAGACCGCGCATGTGTATATATGCATGTGAGAGAAATAGTGTTTTCCAACTGAGATTAGTGAAAAGAGTGAAAGAGAGATAGAAAGCAGAGAGAGCATGTCGTGAGACACCCCGACACCACGAGAGAGATTGTGAGCATGTGTGAAAGACAAAATGTCAATGCATATAAAGTGTGTGCACTTATGCGTTAGATAGAGATATCTACATGTAAAAAGGCGGTTCTCGCATTGAATTAAAATATAAATGGCATTATTATTTTTGGATGAGATCATGAATTACGCAAAATTGCGTATGGGCGAAAATCGGTCTATCAGACACCCATACTCTATTGAATTCTAGCATGTGCATGTGTTTATTTCATATTATCGATCCATAGAGTGAGGCGGTTTGAAATACAGGCAATGGATGCTTTTGCAATTCATATATAAACATTAATTAGTGCACTCCATGTAGTTAGTGTGAAGCACTTTATACATTTGTCACTTGCATGGATACATTCCAAATTGCTAGCTACGAAATAAAATACATGTAAATTCAATATAAAGGGGTTTCAAAGATTGAATTCATAGGAAGTGCATTCATCTATTTGAACCAGTAATGGCATTTGTAAATCAGATGTAAAAGGGGGCATCAATCTTTGTTGTGAGTTTGAACATGGTATATATATTCATACGCATATCTAACTTTTTTGCAACCAAGGAGATTATACGGAACCATGCATGAGCTGGCGTAAGTTGCATATTTTTTAATATATACTGCATTATGCAGTGTATATTAAAATGTACCCCCTCCATTCAAAGTAATCGTAGCTTTAGGATTTTCAAGAGTAAAGATTTGTGAAGTTTGACAAATCACGAAAGTTCAATTCAAGAAGGCAAAAGCGTTAATGTACGCTCCCAAATATTGAGCGAAGCGCCAAATAGGCCTCTGGTCACGAAACAGCGCCAAGACTAATGTTTTGGTGGTAGGAAATTCTTGTCTGACTCTGGCCCGTGTAGCCTATCGGCCCGACGTCCAAGGTCTAAACCGGGGTAGGTTTGTAACTTCACCAAGATATGGAGTCTCAACCGCCTCCGAGAAGCATTCATCGCCGTGGGCGCCTAAACACCATGCGCTTTCGGCGAAATCTATCCGCCCACATTTGGGACACTGACATGTTGTCCTACCCCCAACCATAATATGTCCGAAATTTTAGATGGGGGCAAAGTTTGTAACTTTCCCCAAATTTCAAACAAGCGTGTCTCAAACGAAACGTTGTTCCCCTTAGTTCCCCTTGAGCCGCCTCCCTCCGTTTCCCCATTCATACTCCGTAGGCGCAACGCCCTCTCCACCAGCCATAAAACCCTCCTCCGTCCTCCACCCCATAGCGGCCAATCCACGCCACCCTCCTCCATCACGCGGGGGGTACCCGGCGATTAAATGCGTCAATGCAACCCATAACCCATAGCGCCCTCAAGGACTTAGCAGTTGAAGCCGTGAGCTGCCTCCACAGCGCCGACAACTTGGCGTGCGCCGTGCAGGAACCACTCCGACCACGCCGTCATGCGCCTCGCTGTTGTGGCTCCAGCATGATAATCGTCCACCTTGCCGGAGCTGTTCCCTTCTGCCGTCGATTCGCTGCCTCGGATCTGCTTCCCGCCCGGCCATGACCACCGCCACTTTCTAATCAACAACTTGGCCATGGGTTCGTCCAAGGCTGCACCGTCCTCCACAACTTCGGTTTCCGGCGAACAATAAGATCGTCGGAAAAAGCGAAGGAGGATCTGACTTCTTGCCCGTGAGAAAGAGTACTCCTATTCCCTTATTAGGTGCAAATCTTACGTCTCCGCTCACACCGTATTCATCCCACGAAAGAAACTAGTTGGTAGCTTCTTCTGCATCTTCTTACGTGATACTAAATGCACAAGGTTTCCTCCCTTTTACTATTTCACCTTTGCTGAAGGTCGGTGGCTGCCTGGATTTCAATTCGAGGTCGGTCGAACCGCCAATTAAAAAGCAGCACCGCTTAGGCGCGCGAACACCTAGTCACTTTGTTCCCAGGGGAAGCGGTGCATCGGTGTCTATCATAGGGGTGTGGGCGCGAGGCTGCTTGCGCCCGATCTGGAGGTCGGCGGGGCTTGAATGGATGGCGAGGCGGTGCAAAGCAGTGGTCTTGGGTGAGGTCGAGGGAGGCTTGACGGGGAGAATCTTGGGCGGTGGTCGTGGCATTTTGAGGAAGATCGTCAACCTTGGTAATTTGGAGGTAGATGAAAGGCGATCTCCCGTTCTTTGTACATCAGACGATCTGAGAAAAAAATGGGTGGCCTATTTGCTTTCGGTCATTGTTATTTTCATAGAATCCTGTAGTAATTGAGTGTGCCATTAGAGCTATCATATGTCTCCGTCATTTATTTCTCAGCGACACTGCTATACGCTACCTTTACACCGTACTAATTGTGCACACACTTCACCCATACTCACACTATTGTTTTTTTTATCCATGGGTATTTAGGACTACGTAGCGGTGTTGATGAATGCGAGAAAAGAAAAGGCAGAAGTCGCTCTAGTGTAATTCGAAGATAAGCGATGGCGTTTCAACGCTCTAATAGGCTGCGATGTCGTGATTGGAAACGATAAAAGTAGCTCTACAATTGATGATCTCAATTGCCACACACAACCATCGGTGCTTGCTTTAACTTCCATTTGTCAAATGTGGTTGCATGTTGCATATGGTGTCTAGCTTGTATTGCTTCCAATTTGGTTAAATTGCATCTGCTTACTTTACACATTATACCTTTGATAATTACATGCCTTCACATTTACGATACATACTACATATGTCTATTAACCATGTTAGTACATCAAACTAATGCTCTTTTGTATCCCTCGTCAATCACTTATGATGAGGCAGGTCACCGGGTGGAGTTCTTGTGAGACACCCTACTCGTTTAAAGAGTGCGGTGTCATCCTCCCACATGATTCTCAAGAAGCAGCAAAGGCTAAATGAAGATAGTCAACGTAGCTCTCTAGTTGATCACCGCAATTCCCCACACCACCATCGCGGTGCTTGCTCTTACTTGGCGGTGTGATATGTGGTTGCATGTTGCATATGGTGTCTACCTTGTAATGCTTCTAATTAGGGTAAATTGCATACCTTAGTTAACACATTATACCTGTGAATATGACATGCCTTCCTGTTTTTGGTACATACTACGTCTTTCTATTAACCATGTTCTTACATCAAACAACTTCTCTTGTGTATCCCTCATCAATGCTCCTAATTTGTTAAATTGCATCTCCTTAGCTTACACATTATACATGTGAATATGACCACGCCTTCCTGTTTTGGTACATACTACATACGCCTATCACACCATCTTCTTACATCAAACTATTGTTCTTGTGTATCCTGCGTCTATAAACTTATGATGAGAGCAGTCGGTAGCGTGGAGTTAATATGAGGCATAATACTCTTATAAAGAATGCAATTTCATCCTCTCCACATGATTCTCAAGAAACAGCAAGCCTAAATGAAGATTTTGAGCGTTGCTCTATACTGAAGACAGCACTTCCCCTACACCACCATCACAGTGCTTGCTCCAACCAGCGAGTGTGATATGTGGTTGCATGTTGCATCTGGTGTCTAGCTTGTAATGCTTCTAATTAGGGTAAATTGCATACTGCTTAGTTTACACACTATACTGTGAATATGACATGCCTTCCTATTTTTGGTACACACTACATCTATGTGTTAACCTTGTTCTTACATGAAACTACCTCTCTTACGTATCACTGCATCAATTACTTACGATGACTCACCTTTATTCGTTGCATATTGCATATTATTTCTAACTTTGTTGCCATGTATTGCTTCTAATTTGGTCAAATACATTTGTTAGGGCACCCTTTTAATTTGGCGAGTGATATTGGTTTCATCTTTCATATGGTTTCTAGCTTGCATCGATTCTAACAAGTTCAAGCACCTTGTGCTTAGTTTACACTTTATACATCATACATGTCAATATGTCACGCCGTCACATTTTTCATACATATTCCATCCTCCTATCATGCGGCTGCCTTACATGAAAGTAGTGTTAAATCGGTATCATGCACCAATAAGTTACGAAGAGCAAATTTTATTCCTTTTTCTTGTGGGTTTGACTTGACAAGGCAAAATCAAGAAAGAGGAAGGAAAAAATAAGGAAAGGCGATGATGGTGGTCCTCTGCTGACAACGTCATGAACATCTGTGCCGATTCTCCTTGTCTTGATAGTGCATTACATGGTCCAAGTCTCAGCTCCCTACTCCACCATCCAAGGTGCTTGCTCTAACTTGGCGGTGTGATATCTCTGGTTGCATGTTGCATATGGTGTCTAGCTTCGTATTGCTCCTAATTAGTGTAAAAGCTGTATCTTCTTAGCTTACACATGATACATGTGAATATGACACGCTTTCTGTTTTTGGTACATACTATGTCATCTATCACACCATGTTCTTACATGAAACTACTCTTCTTGTGTATCTGCATCAGTCACTTATGATGGGACACCTTTAAGTTAGCGATGTGATATTGGTTTTGCGTCTTGAATATGATTTCTAGCATGTATTGCTTCTAGTTTGATGAGGCATACCTATGGCGAGATAGTTTTAACTTGGTAGAGTGATATTGATTGCACCTTCCATATGGTGTCTTGAAGTGTTTCTAATTTGTTGAAGTGCCTTACCTTAGTTACCACATCATAGGTGTGAATATGTCAAGCCATCCATTTTTCGTACATATTCCATCCTCGTATCATGACTTTGCCTTTCATCGGAGTAGTGTTAAATCGGTATCATGCATGAATGAGTTACGAAGAAGCGAATGATATTCCTTTTTCTTGTCGGTATGACCTCACAATGCAAAATCAATAAAGCTGAAGGAAATTGGCAAGGCATTGGATGATGGTGGTCCTTAGAACAAGCTGAAATGGAGGTTCTCTACATATTCTACTCCGCCATCCTCCCAACAAGATTTGCAAGACAACACAAGGCTAGATAGTCCAGCGTAGCTGTGTAGATGATGAGCACATCTCCCTACTCCACCATCACAGTGCTTGCTCTAACTTGGCACTATTATATGTGGTTCCATGTTGCGTATGATGTCTAGCTTGTATTGCATTTGCATAGCTTAAAACTTATACCTGCAACGATCACTTGCCCATAAGACACATTTAACTTGGGACTGTGATGTAGGTTGCATCTTGCATTGTCTTCTAGCTTGTACTGCTTCTAATTTCTTGAAATGGCACTTCTGACGAGACACTTTTTACGATAGAGTGATATTGGTTGCATGTTCATATGGTGCCTAGCTTTCATTTCTTCTAATTTTGTTGAAATGCCTTCCGCTTACTCTTTTTCATACATATTCCATCCTCCTATCCTCGTGTGAATATGAAGCTTATTTGTCTTTTGTATATATTCCATCCTCCTGCGCTTTGCCTTACATCAAAGTAGTGTTCGTCTATATCATGCATCAACCAGTTATCTGAGCTAATTTTATTCATCTTCTTGTGGTTTTGACTTCATAAGGCAATATCGAGGAAAATAGGAAGGAAAAGAGTAAGTTAGGGGATGTTGGTGGTACTCATGGCGTGACATAAGCAGAGACTCTCTAGATTTGCCACACTCACGCTAATGAAGTTGAAGTCCCAAGTCTACATGATGACTTCATCTCCGCCTCCACCATCGCAGTGCTTGCTCTAAGTTGTGATGTGATAATTGGTTTCATGTTGCATATGTTGTCTAGCTTGTATTTCTTCTATTTTGATTAAATTGCACATCTTGAGTTTACTCGTTATACATGTGCATATGACATGGCTTTCTACGTGTCTAGAATACCTTTGCATCTATCTATCATACCATGTTCTTACATCAAAGTATTGTTGTTGTGTATCCCGCATCGGTAACTCATGATTGGGCGCTTTAACATGGCGGTTTGATAGTGGTTGCATCTTGCATTGATTTCTCGTTGTCTTGCTTCTAATTTTTGACTTGCCACTTATGACAAGACACTTTTAACTTGCTAGAGTAATATTGGTTGCATCTTTCATATGGTGTCTAGCTTGCATTACTTCTATTTTCTTGAAAATCATACCTTAGTTTGCACATCGTGGCTGTGAATATGTCATGTTGTCCTGTTTTTCTTACATATTCCATCCTCATACGGTTGTCTTACATCAAAGTATTGCTTATGCATATCATGCATCAATGAGTTACGAAGAGTGATTTTATTCTTTTGTGTTGTGGAGTACAGCTTGACATGGCAAAGTCAAAAGAGCAAGGAAAATAATATAGTAGGAGTCTTTGTTACTCGTCGGGTGAAAGCGGAAAAAGGCTCTGCCGTCGAGATTCTCTTTGGTACTTATAGTGCGATAGAAGGTCCAAATCCATAAGCTAAATCTACAAACACAGTATCACTGCTCCACCGGTACTGCGACATCCGCTTCAAGCGTACCCGACATCTCAACAGTTACTCGTTCGTTTGCTTGGGCGGCGGTTCCCAAGCTGCCTTCACACCTAACACTACTTAGAAACCTTTGTTGACACAACATGACTTGGCAAGATCAGATGAACCTCATGAGCATCAACACCAAGATGGTACTGGACGAGTCAAGTTGCGATTGCATGCTCCTTTATATGTACTCTCACGGTTTGATGTGCACTAACACTTTCCATATTCGTTGTTGAACTAGCACCATGGTGCAAGCGGAAGCAGAACATCGAGGATAATGCTTGTGATTGACAAAATCTAAGGAGGAAGAATGGAGATCCATTTTGAGGCGGGTTTAAAAAGGCCACGTGATGCTATAGAAATTGACCAAGTTAGTATCGAGGCGGCCGTTGCCGTTAGGTGTCATCAGCGTATCCTCCTAATGTGGATCGATCTGAGGAATGAGAAAGACAATACCAGTTTAACACCTTCCTTGACCATTTATACGTAAGTAATGTTATTCATCGCCATAATTAGTAATATTGTCTTGCTCTGTCCCATACTTTCTAGCTTCCTCCTAATAAGACTCACATTCTTTTTCAGCGAGATGAGGTTCAAGTTGGATCCGAAAGATGATGCAACTAAACAAGCATGCACTCATGTTTTTCGGTCTGCCTTTCTGCGACGATGTCGGTACCACCTTAGAAAATCTCACTTTGAAGGCAAGGCTAACAATGAAATTGCCCAAACATCTCGATGGAATATATTCTGAGATGAAGCTGGACAGCCCTCATTAAACCTTTGGTTTGATCCAAAGTATCGGGTAGGCTATATGTATTTTATCGGACCACATATTGAACTTGTATTTATGTATGTGCCTTACAAGTGTATCTTCTTCTAGGCTAAGCTGTTTGAAGAACAAAACCAACCGTTCTAAAGTGAAATTCCAGCGGACAACGAGGATATCGTAGCTATATTGCACCTGCTGCGAGGCTCTTGTAAATAGCTGCTACTTCCTTCTTCTTTTTGTGCCATATTATCGTATCTATATTGACTTGTTCCAAATCTGAGCGGAAAGCCCGTGCGGACCAAAAATAACTTTGAACCGAATGCGATTGCAAATCTTCAAGGATTGCCACACAAGCAAGATGAAGGGCATGAGCACACCAGTTCAAGCTTGTTGTAAGTCCTTACTCCTCTGCCTTGAGCTGGTTGATGCTTGTGATGTGTTCATTTAACTACATGGTTTGCAGACCAATGTCGATTACTCTGTTCACTTTTATACAGTTGTCTTAACGTATCATTTCACCTTACATGGTTTAAAAGAGATGAAGGATATTCTTTTGTTCATGATACGTAATCTAGTTGTTATGTTCACGTGCTTTTACAATGATAAAATAACTTTGTTTGTTTTATATCTGTTTGCCCATGATATGAATGATGTCATACTATGTTCATCCTACTTTAAAACATGTCTCTTTATCCTTAGATGTTATGAATGTGGGAAATAGACAATCTGATGGGCATGCTACATGGACATATGTTAGAAAGTGATTTTATTATGTAGTTGGCACTACAATACATGCTAATGTATTACAGTAGTTCACCAAAATAAGTTATGTATAAATGTTTAACCTACTTTGTTTGTTTTTGTCTCATTAGTAACTCCTTTGGTACACTAATCTACAAGTTCAAACTTTCAGGAAGCTATGGAACAAATGATTGAACAGCCACAACCACCTGAAGGTGACGAGGCTACTACAGGCACAATGTCACCTCTTGATGCAGTGCGTCAGTACCTCTCCACTAACAGTGAAAAAGCACCTTCCTGCGTAATTATGGGTTGGTTGTCAAGGTAACCTCGTCCAAATCGCCTACTGAACAAAATCTTCCTGCTAGACAGCGTGATATATATGTGCTCCAGACACAAGTTCAATCCCTAATGGACGTTGTTTCGGAAACAAGAATAGTGGTTGAGAAATGCCATCAAGATATGAATGGTTTTGAAACGGACTATCAGAACATTAACCCGTTGTTGAAGAGCAATGGCGGAAAAAAGGTGGAGATCGTCTTTGCTCCATCAGATTCTCTGACTGAAACATTAGCTTTTCGGTCGAATGATGCGTGCTTCTATACATCGATGGTGATTTTATCTAGAAGAATTGTAAACTTTATGCCATAGGCCTTTTGTTGTATGATTGGAATTTATTTTGTTGTGATACAACATTTATGATCTTGCCACAGGCTGCAGTAATTATAATAGCTATTTTTGTATAGTGTAGGTTTATCTTAGTAATGTATTAGGATGAAAGCTTCATAGGAGCCCAACATGGCAACATTCGTCGGGCCCATTCAATTGGGCTAAAAGCGATTCTGGGCCAAAATTGACATGTAGCCCACTAAAAATATACGGGCTTAAATTAGCATAAGCTTTCAAATTTTTACGGTAGGCTGTGCCCATAGTGGGCCTTTAACGAGCCTAAACATAATTTGGGCCCTCGGTAAAAAGTAAGTACATTTTACAAATGTAAATATGTAGGAGCCCATAAAAACATGGGCCTTTAATAGACGAAAGTGAGATTGGGCCTGATTGTGCCAAATAACCCTTTGGACTTAGCAGGCGAAATGGTGGCCCATTTACCATGCGAGATATTTGTGAGGCCAAAATTGGACGGTAGTAAATGCGCCGAGCCTAATACACGGGCCTTTAACGGTAGGAACTTTGGTCGGGCTAGATTATCGTCATTTTATATGGGCCGTTAATGGGCACGATATGACGTTAGGCCACATATGGCCCATGGTTTACGTCCGGCGTTAACGGGCGAAAATGACAACAGGCGAATAGCGAGACATGGCGAATATGACCCAAATCCTTCCACGATCGTTTATGGGCGAAAGTTTTGATGGCACGTAAATGGAGCCCAAATGAAGTCGGACCTTTAACGGGCGGAAATACCGGAGCCGTAATAGTCGGCCCAATTACTTAGCCAATTTGTTAATGGGCGGAAGTGACCATGGGCTACATTGATGACAAGTTTAGACCAGGTAGTTGGCGGGCCGATTTGTGAAGAATGCTGGGCCTTTAGCTGGGCCAGCCCATTATGGTCTGCAGAATCTTGTGGGCCTTTAGCTGGGCCGGCCCATTGTGGTCCGCAAAATCTTGTGGGCCTTTAGCTGGGCCAGCCCATTATGGTCCGCTAAATTTTGTGGGCCTTTAGTTGGGCCGACCCATTATGGTCCGCTAAATCTTATGGGCCTTCGGTTGGGCTGGCCCATTTAAACTTTGTGGGCCACTTTTGGGCGGTCACGTGTCAACATATCATAGGCCCATCTCGTAGTTGGATGAGTGACACTGTGCCAGCGGGTGACACGTGGATCCGTCGACCAATGAGAATTTTACGTGGAAAATCGGCATTGGTGCATTGGTACATTAACGGGTTATCGGATCAAAATCCGACCCAATAGATTAATGGCGTTCCGTTACGGTGGATGCCACGTGTCGGTCACCCTTGGCGAAAGCACTTACGTGGCGGGATTTATCGTCATGGAAGTGGACACTTCCGTGATGATAATTTTGGTAATGTCATGGAACACTTCTCGGCAATGACGGTATGACTATCTTGATTCTGTCATAAATTTGTCATGGATGTACATGCATGACAAAAAATGCGACCTACTGTGACAAACACGTATCATCACGGAAGTGTATTTTTTTGTAGTGTACATCCGTTTTCTAATCTCTACCTATAGTTTTACTAGTTCATATACACGTATCATTATATTGAAAACACATAAAATTCCCTTTTCATATTTACATCCTTATTTTTCTTGTTTTTTCTAACCCGGTAGCTGATTTTTTACCTTTGGTTTTCCCTTAAACCAACTCAATTGTCCCGTCTTGTTTGCTTACAAAAACAAAAGCGATTTTTTGGCAAATCAATAAGTTCTTAAAAAATATTTATCATTTCGGGATTACAACAGTTTGGACTCCACGAAATATGCAAAATAAGGTTGAACTTTTGGCCAAGTGGTCTGGGCGAGAAAATGGGCTGTAATAAATTACTTAAGAATTAGCAAATGGGCTGCAAATTATAAAAAATAGCAAATGGGCTGCAAATTATAAAAAATAGCAAATGGGCTTTATGTTATCTGCCACAGATTTGGAGGCTGACTTGTGGGCCTACACAAGGTTTCTTAAAAAATAAACTTAGTCAACAATTGACTCTACGATGTCGAGACCATTAGATGTCAATCTAGGCAATCGTGCTTCTTGATCTCTGATCTTCACCTTGACCGCCCAAACCGGCACCGTCGGAACAGCCTGCTGCCGCCTCCGTGGCCTGGCGGTCTTTGCCAGGCGAACCTCACGGCCCCATCATACTCACATCCACGGCTGTCTATCTCTCTACTCACCCACACCTCTGTTATTTTCCGGTGGCGGTAGCGAACCAGTCAACCCTCGTACTCTCCACGGCGTGGGCAGCCCTTTGTCGTGTCTTCGCCCGGCTCCGTGTCGTTCCCTTCGTAGGCCTCGCCATCGTCCACCGCCATACAGTGCTCTCGGCCTTGGCGTGGTCAATGTGGTCGGCGACCGACTTCCATCGTAGGAATCTGATGCGTGGAGGGGGCGGCCAGTTGGGTCCACGGCGGCCGCATAAGGAAGTGCCTCCTTATTACGCACAAAATAATTATTCCTCCGCTTTGACAATGAGGGACCCATCGGACGGGCCACGGTATTTCGCGGAAAAAGCGTTTCCCCGAATCTTGTGACCCACAGACCAGACCACCGTGTTTAAATGAAAAAACGTTTGCCTGACTGCTGGGACCCAGGACGGACCATTGTATTTAAGCCAAAAACGTCTCCCCGCTATCGGCTCGGACCCACCGGAAGTGCCTCCTTATTACATACGGAAAAATGAATACTCCCCACGCTAGCTGGAACCCACCATGGTGGGAGGCTGACTTTGGGCCTACTAAGTTGTGGTGATAACCCACAAGCATAGGGGATGTAACATTTTTCGAGGGTAGAGTATTCAACCCAAATTTATTGATTCGACACAAGGGGAGCCAAAGAATATTCTCAAGTATTAGCGGTGAGTTGTCAATTCAACCACACAGAAACTTAATATCTGCAGCAAAGTGTTTAGTAGCAAAGTAATATGATAGTGGTGGTAGCTTGGTAACAAAAGTAAAGGCAGCAAAATTAATGTTTTTGGTATTTTGTAGTGATTATACTTGATAACAACGGGAAAGTAAATAGCGAGAACCGGTATATGGGAAGCTTCGTAGGCACCGGATTAGTGATGGATAATTATGCGGGATCACGGTTCGTCATGTAACTTGATCATAACATAGGGTGACACAGAACTAGCTCCAATTCATCAATGTAATGTAGGCATGTATTCGAATATAGTCATACGTGCTTATGGAAAAGAACTTGCATGACATCTTTTGTCCTACCCTCCGTGGCGTGGCGTCCTATTGAAACTAAGGGATATTAAGGCCTCCTTTTAATAGAGAACGGAACAAAGCATTAGCACATAGTGAATACATGAACTCCTCAAACTATGGTCATCAAGGGAGTGGTCCCGATTATTGTCACTTGAGGTTGCGGATCATAACACATAGTAGGTGACTATAGACTTGCAAGATAGGATCAAGAACTCACATATATTCCTGAAAACATAATAGGTTCAGATCTGAAGTCATGGCTTTTCGGGCCCTATGACAAGCATTAAGCATAGCAAAGTAATAGCAACATCAATCTCAGAACATAGTGGATACTAGGGATCAAACCCTAACAAAACTAACTCGATGACATGATAAATCTCATCCAACCCATCACCGTCCAGCAAGCCTACGATGGAATTACTCACGCACAGCGGTGAGCATCATGAAATTTGTGATGGAGGATGGTTGATGATAACGGCTGACGAATCCCCCTCTCGGGCCCGAGCGGACTCGAGATCAACCCTCCAGAGAGATTAGGGCTTGGCGGTGGCTCCGGTGTGGTAAAATCGATGATTTCTTCTCTACGATTTTGTTCTCCCGAAAGCCAATAAATAGAGTTGGAGTTAGGCGTCGGAAGGTCTCGAGGGGCCCACGAGGTAGAGGCGCGCCTGGGAGGCGCCCCACCCTCGTGGACGGTGTGGGCCCCTGGTCTTCATCTTTGGCGAAGATTTTTATTATTTATTCTAAGATATTCCGTGAAGTTTGGTCATTCGAGAACTTTTGTTTTACGCACATAAAACAACATCATGGCAATTCTGCTTTGGCTTGACGTCGATCCGGGTTAGTTCCATTCAAATCATACAAGTTAGAGTCCAAAACAAGAGGCAAAAGTGTTTGGAAAAGTAGATACAGCGGAGCGTATCAACTCCCCCAAGCTTAAACCCTTGCTTGTCCTCAAGCAATTCAGTTGACAACTGAAAGAGAAAAAGAAAAACTTTTACAAACTCTGTTTGCTCTTGTTGTTGTAAATATGTCAAGCCAGCATTCAGGTTTTTAGCAAAGATCATAACTAACCACATTTGCAATAATTCTCTGGTCTCATGTTTACTCATATCAATAACATAATCAGCTAGCAAGCCATAATAATAAATCTCGGACGACAACACTTTCTCAAAATAATCATAATATGATATAACAAGATGGTATCTCGCTAGCCCTTTCTAAGACCTTAAAACATAAATACGAGCACCTTCAAAGATCAAGGACTAACTAGACATTGTAATTCATGGTAAAGAGATCCAATCATAGTCATACCCGATATAAATTAACGATAATGAATGCAAATGACAGTGTGCTCTCCGACTAGTGCTTTTAATAAGAGGGTGATGACTCAACATAAAAGTAAATAGATAGGCCCTTCGCAAAGGAAGCGAGGGATTTGTAGAGGTGCGAGCTTCGGTTTTGAAATAGAGATAAATTATATTTTGGCGGCATACTTTCATTGTCAACATAACAACTAAGAGATGACGATATCTTCCATGCTAAACAAATTATAGGCGGTTCCCAAAGCAGAATGGTAAAGTTTATACTCCCTTCCTCCACAAGCATCAATCCATGGCTTGCTCGAAACAACGAGTGCCTCCAACATTCAACGGGTCCCGGGGAGTTTTGTTTGCAATTATTTTGATTTAGTTTGCATAAAGCATGGAATTTGGGCATCCGGTGACCCGACCATTTTTCTCGTGAGTGAGGTGGAGTCCACTCTCTTGAGAATAACCCGCCTAACACGGAAGATAAGGGCAGCCCTAGTTGATATATGAGCTATTCGAGCATGCAAAACAGAATGTTTATTTGAAGGTTTAGAGTTTGGCACATACAAATTTACTTGGAGCGGCGGTAGATACCGCATATAGGAAGGTATGGTGGACTCATATGGAATAACCCGGGGTTTAAGGGATTGGATGTACAAGCGGTATTCCGCTTAGTACAAGTGAAGGCTAGCGGAAAGGCTGAGAGCGACCAACTAGAGGCGACAGCAGTCATGAACATGCATTAAAATTAATAAACATTGAATACAAGCATGGGTAGGATATAATCCACCATGAACATAAATATCGTGAAGGCTATGTTGATTTGTTTCAACTACATGCGTGAACATGTGCCAAGTCAAGTCACTTAAATCATTCAAAGGAGGATACCAACCCATCATACCACATCATAACCATTTTAATAGCATGTTGGCACACAAGGTAAACCATTATAACTCATAGCTAATCAAGCATGGCACGAGCAACTATGATCTCTAATTGTTATTGCAAACATGTTTATTCATAATAAAATTTGAATCGAGGAGCGATGGACTCATCATATTTACAAAAACAAAAGAATTCGAGTTCATACCAGCTTTTCTCATCTTAGTCGATCCATCATATATCATCATAATTGCCTTTCACTTGCGGTGAGCGATGTGAATAAAAATAAGAGTGCACGTGCATTGGACTAAAATTTGGAATCTGTGAGCATTCAATAAGCGAGGAGAAGACAAGGCAATATGGGCTCTTGGTTAAATCAACAATGATGCATGTAAGAGCCACTTCAACAATTTAATCATGGTCTTCTCCTCTTGACCCCCAAAGAAAAGAAAATAAAAACTATTTACGGAAAGCTCCCAACAAGCAAAAGAAGAGCAGGGAAATATTTTTGGATTTACTTTTTAATTATTACTACTACAGCAGGAAAAATAAACTACTACTAATTTTTTTTGTTTTTTCTTAAGGTTTATTAAACACACAAGAAGAAAGAAAGAAAAACAAAATAAACTAGCATGGATATTACAGTGAAAGAATATGAGCACCGACATCTAGCAATGAGTGTGTGTGAACATAAATGTAATGTCGGTGGGAAATACGTACTCCCCCAAGCTTAGGCTTTTGGCCTAAGTTGGTTCATTACCGAGGATAACTGGCGAGATACCGTAAAGTGTAGCTGGGGTCATCTTGCAATGAGCAGGACTTTGGCCCTTATTTGGTGGCAACCGCCTTTGGATCCCAGAATAAACATCTTGTCGTGGAGGCTCATCTTGTGGCTCGGTTCCCGAGCTGGTGCGAGGATTCCGATGAAGCTTGAGCGGCCGCCCAGACGATGTGAGGACCTGCAGACAAGTTAAACAAAGAGGGAAGCGAGGCAAAGTAATAGTCTCGAGGTGATGTTTATCAAAGTACAATTTACATTTAATCTCCCTTCCTTGCCCTTAACAAGAAAGTCATGCGCTAGCATACTATTATAATCTAGATAAACGCAGGCGATGATGTTTCTTCTTTCTCCAAATGCCTAATAGGTATGTCAAAATATTCAGCTAGGCGTGAAGCATAAATGCCTCCAAAGATGGGGCCCTTAATGCAGTTCGAGACTTAACCGTCTAGCAACAATTCCACCCATACTAACGAGTTATTGCGGTATAAACCATGGAACAAAATGATAATATCGAGGAAGACTAAGGTTTCCACAGTTCCGCGACCAATCAAGCAACGACTAGCAAATAAGGCAAAGTAGCGTCGAGCAGGGAAAATGTATGCTAGTAATTCTTGCATCGAAACCTTCTGGTTTCTCCCAAAGTGATAGTGTTAATAAAAGCTTCTACTCCATTAAGGTGTGGTTCATCCAAGGTACCCTCAAAGGGTATTTTGCAAACCTCACAAAATTCAGCTAATGGCATCTCCTTAACAACGTCATATAAATGAAACTCTACTGATGGAGGTGATTTCTTAGGGAAAAAGTAGAAGTTTTGCACAAAAGTATTTGTGAGTAAGAGAATCTTGATGGCGTTGGTGCAGCGGAGGAAGTTGGTGAGGCCAGCATTCTCAATCAATAAATAGAAATCTTCATAAATCCGGCTCTCCTCAAGAAGTCATCGGAAGGCCATTTACTGCAGTAGGACCTCCACAGTCTTGAGGCAAATTATATTTGGGCTTCTGCTCTTCTTCCTTTTGTTTTTCCTTGAGCTTAGCATGGGCGAGCCCCTCAAAGTCTCTTCATTATTTTCTGAAATAATCTGAAATTTTAGTAACTTCAAACAAAAAGTGAACCAACTTCAATAAAATTGATAGCAACTTCTCCTACAAGTGCCTAGAGCCTATATCAAGCATTAGAACTACTTGGAACCATATAAATTTTGTTGGAAATATGCCCTAGAGGCAATAATAAAATGGTTATTGTTATATTTCTTTGTTCATGATAATTGTCTATTATTCATGCTATAATTGTGTTATCCGAAAATCGTAATACATGTGTGAATACATAGACCAAAACATGTCCCTAGCGAGCCTCTAGTTGACTAGCACGTTGATCAACAGATAGTCATGGTTTCCTGACTATGGACATTGGATGTCATTGATAACGGGATCACATCATTAGGAGAATGATGTGATGGACAAGACAATCCTAAGCATAGCACAAAGATCGTGTAGATTCGTTTGCTAGAGCTTTTCCAAATGTCAAGTATCATTTCCTTAGACCATGAGATTGTGCAACTCCGGATACCGTAGGAGTGCTTTGGGTGTGTAAGCGTCACAACATAAGCTGGGTGGCTATAAAGGTGCACTACGGGTATCACCGAAAGTGTATGTTGGGTTGTACGAATCGAGGCTTGGGATTTGCCACTCCGGTATGAGAGAGGTATCTCTGGGCCCTTTCGGTAATGCATCATCATAATGAGCTCAATGTGACCAAGTGTGCGGTCGCGGGATCATCACATTCTGATGCAGTAAAGTGACTTGCCCGATGTGAGATTGAGCGAGGTATTGGGATCTGAAACGATCGAGTCTCGGGCAAATAGCGTCTGGAATTGACAAAGGGAATTGTATCACGGGATTGATTGAATCCTCGACATCGTGGTTCATCCGATGAGATCATCGAGGATCATGTAGGGGAGCTAACATGGGTATCGAGATCCGCTGTTGGTTATTGGCGGAGAGTCGTCTCGGTCGTATGCGCATGTCTCCGAACCGTAGGGTCTACACATAAGGTTCGGTGGCGCTAGGGTTGTAGAGATATTAGTATCAGTAACCCGAAAGTTGTTGAGTCTCGGATGAGATCCCGGACGTCACGAGGAGTTCGGAATGGTGGGAGGTAAATATTTATATATAGGAAGTCAAGTTTAGATCCATCGGGAAAGTTTCGGGGGTCACGGTATTGTCCGGGACCACCGGAAGGGTCGAGGGTCCATCGGGTGGGGCCACCTATCCGGAGGGCCCCATGGGCTGAAGTGGGAGGAACCAGCCTGGTGGGCTGGTGCGCCCCCTTGAGCTTTCCCTGCGCTTAGGGTTGGGAACCCTAGGGGTGGGCGCCCCACGACTTGAGGGGCAAGTCCCCCTTGCCCCCCATCTAGATGGGATCTAGAGGGCGGTGCCCCCTTGGCCCCTATATATAGTGGGGAGGGAGGATCGCACCCTAGCCCCTGGCGCCTCCCTCTCCCTCTCCAACACCTCCTCCTCTCTGTAGAGCTTGGCGAAGCTTTGCCGAGATCCCCGCTGCATCCACCACCATGCCGTCGTGCTGCTGGATCTCCATCAACCTCTCCTCCCCCTTGCTAGATCAAGAAGGAGGAGACGTCTTCCCCAACCGTACGTGTGTTGAGCAGCGGAGGTGCCGTTAGATTACGCTCTCGGTCATCGGTGATTTGGATCACGATGAGTACGACTCCATCAACCCCGTTCTCTTGAACGCTTCCGCTCACGATCTACAAGGGTATGTAGATGCACTCCTTTTCCCCTCATTGCTAGATAACTCCATGATTGATCTTGGTGATGCGTAGAAATTTTTGATTTACGCTTTCGTTCTAGCGGTGGCATCATGAGCCCGAGGTCTATCGCGTGGTTACTATGCCTGAGTAGAACACAAAGCGGTTGTGGGCGTAGATGTTGTCAATTTTCTTGCCACTACTAGTCTTATCTTGCTTGGCGGCATCGTGGGATGAAGCGGCCGGACCGACCTTACGTGCGCTTCGTGAGGCAGGTTCCACCGGTGACATGCACTAGTTGCATAAGGTGGCTAGCGGGTGTCTGTCTCTCCCACTTTAGTTGGAGCGTATTCGATGAAAAGGGTCCTTATGAAGGGTAAATAGAAATTGGCATATCACGTTGTGGTTTTACGTAGGTAAGAAACGTTCTTGCTAGAAACCTATAGAAGCCACGTAAAAAACATGCAACAACAATTAGAGGACGTCTAACTTGTTTTTGCAGCATATGCCTTGTGATGAGATATGGCCAAAAAGGATGTGATGAATGATATATGTGATGTATGAGTTGATCATGTTCTTGTAATAGGAATCACGACTTGCATGTCGATGAGTATGACAACGGCGAGAACCATAGGAGTTGTCTTTATTTTTTTGTATGAACTGCGTGTCATTGAATAACGCCATGTAAATTACTTTACTTTATTGCTAAACGCGTTAGCCATAGAAGTAGAAGTAATCATTGGCGAGACAACTTCATGAAGACACGATGATGGAGATCATGATGATGGAGATCATGGTGTCATGCGGTGACGAAGATGATCATGGCGCCCCAAAGATGGAGATCGAAAGGAGCAATATGATATTGGCCATATCATGTCACTATTTGATTGCATGTGATGTTTATCATGTTTTACATCTTATTTTCTTAGAAACGACGGTAGCTTAAATAAGATGATCCTCGCAATAATTTCAAGAAAGTGTTCCCCTAAGCGTACTTGCGTTGCGAAGGTTACGTTGTTTGAAGCACCACGTGATGATCGGGTGTGATAGATTACGGCGTTCGAATACAGCGGGTGTAAGCCGATTTACACCGCAATACACTTAGGTTGACTTGTGAGGCCTAGCATATGCGGACATGGCCTCGGAACACGGAAGACCGAAAGGTCGAGCATGAGTCGTATAGAAGATCGATCAACATGAAGATGTTCACCGGCGTTGACTAGTCCATCTCACGTGATGATCGGACCACGGCCTGAATTAACTTTCGGATCATGTTTCACTTAGATGACTAGAGGGATGCCTATCTGAGTGGGAGTTCATTGAATAATTTGATTAGATGAACTTAATTATCATGAACTTAGTCTAAAATCTTTACAATATGTCTTGTAGATAAAATGGCCAACGCTAATGTTGCCCTCAACTTCAACACGTTCATAGAAAACCAAGGTGAAAGATGATGACAACAACTATCTCTGTTGGGTCGAACACGAGGATCATCCTCATAGCTGCCAAGAAAGATTATGTCCTAGAAGCACTTCTTTGGTGAAGCACCCATCGAAGAACCAAGGCGTTATGAGCGGCTTGGCGGTCTCGTGATGATGATTACTCCCTCGTTCGGTGCGGCATGCTTTCTGACTTAGAACCGGGGGCTCCAAAAGCGTTTTGAGCAACACGGAGCATATGAGATGTTAGAAGAGCTAAAATGGTTTTCCAAGCTCATGCGGGTCGAGAGATATGAAGTCTCCGACAAGTTCTTGATTGTAAGATGGAGGAAAATAGTTACATCGGTGAGCACATACTCAAAATGTATGGGTTGCACAACCGCTTTGACTTCATTTGGGGTTAATCTCCGGATAGGCCTTGGTCATTGTGAGGATCCTTGATCGCTTCCACTTAGAGCTACAAGAGCTTTGTGATGAACTTCAATATGCGAGGGATGGAAAAGACCATTCACGAGGTATATTCAATGCTTTGAAATCAGCGGAGGTGGAGATCAAAAAGGAACATCAAGTGTTGATGGTGAATAAAACCACTAAGTTTAAGAAGGCAAGGGTAAGAAGAACTTCAAGAAGGAAAGCAAAGGGAGTTGCAGCGCCCGATAAGCTAGCTCTAGGGAAGAAGCCAAAGAATGGACCCAAGCACGAGGGAGTGCTTTTATTGCAAGGGAAGTGGTCCTTTAGGCGGGCCCAAATACTTAAGCGGACAAGAAAGTAGGCAACACTAAAGGTATATGTGATATACATGTAATTGATGTGTACCTTACGATTACTCGTAGTAGCTCTGGGTATTTGATACGGTGCGGTTGCTCATATTTGTAACTCAAAGCGAGGAGATGTGGAATAGCGGAGAATTTGGCGAAGGGCAAGGAGGTGACGATGGCGTCGGGGAATGGTTCCAAGGTCGATGTGATCGCCGTCCTTACGCTACCTCTACATTTACCTACGGGATTAGTTTTAAACCTCAATAATTGTTATTTAGTGCTAGCTTTGAGCATGAACATTGTATCGAGGATCTCGTTTAATTGAGATGGCTACTCATTTAAATCCAAGAATAATGGTTGTTCTATTTATATGAGAGATATGTTTTTATGGTCATGCCCATTTGGTGAATGGTTTATTCTTAATGAATCTCGGCGTAATGTTACACATATTCATAGTGTGAATACCAAAAGATGTAAAGTTGATAACGATAGTCCCACATACTTGTGTACTTTGCCGCCTATGGTCACATTGGTGTCAAGCGCATGAAGAAGCTCCATCTTTGATGGACTTTTGGAGTCTCTCGATTATGAATCATTTGACACATGCGAACCATGCCTTATGGGCAAAATGACCAAGACTCCGTTCTCGGAACAATGGGCGAGCAACCAACTTGTTGGAAATCATACATACCGATGTATGCGGTCCAATGGCGTTGAGGCTCGTGGAGGATATCGTTATGTTCTCACTCTCCTTTGATGACTTGAGTAGATATGGATATGTCTACTTAATGAAACCTGAAATCTGAGACCTTTGAAAAGTTCAAGGAATTTCAGAGTGAGGTTGAGAATCAACGTGACAGGAAAATAAAGTTCTTACAATCGGATCGTGGAGAATATTTGAGTCACAAATTTGGCACACACTTAAGGAAATGTGGAATCATTTCACAACTCACGCCGCCTGGAACACCTCAGCGAAATGGTGTGTCCGAACATCGTAAGTGCACTCTATTAGATATGGTGCAATCTATGAAGTCTCTTACCGATCTACCGCTCTCATTTTGGGGCTATGCTCTAGAGGCGATCGCATTCACTTTAAATAGGGCTCCATCGAAATCCGTTGAGGCGACACCATATGAATTATGGTTTGGGAAGAAACCTAAAGTATCGTTTCTAAAATTTTGGGGATCACGATGCTTATGTCAAGAAACTTCAACTGGCTTCGAACCCAAGTCGGAAAAATGCGTCTTCATAGGATACCCTAAGGAATCCATTGGGTATACCTTCTACCTCAGATCCGAAGGCAAGGTCTTTGTTGCTAAGAAAGGATCCTTTCTGGAGAAAGAGTTTCTCTCGAAAGAGTTAAGTGGGAGGAAAGTAGAACTTGATGAAGTACTACCTCTTGAAAGCAGGGAAGTAGTGCAGCTCGGGAAGATGTTCTGTGGTGCACCTTGCACCGACTAGAGAGGAAGATAATGATGATGATCAAGGTGCTTCGGATCAAGCTCCTCTTGAACCGTGGAGTCCACGTGGACACGTTCCGCACCAGTGAATGCAGCAACCTGTCTTGGAAATCATGTTGTTGAACAACGGTGAACCTTGAACTATGAAGAAGCGATGGTGGGCCCGATTCCGACAAATGGTTAGAAGCCATGAAATCCGAGATAGGATCCATGTATGAAAATGAAGTGTGGACTTTGGTGACTTGCCCGATGATCGGCGAGCCATAGAAAATAAATGGATCTTTAAGAAAAAAAGGCAGCAGCGGATGGTAATGTGACCATCTATAAGGCTCGACTTGTCGCTAAGGGTTATCGAAAAGTTCAAGGGGTTGACTATGATGAGACTTTCTCACCGTGGCGAAGTGAAGTCGATCCGAATCATGTTAGCAATTGCCGCATTCTATGATTATGAGATATGGCAAGCTGGGCGTCAAAAGCGGCATTCCTTAACGGCTTTATTAAGGAAGAATTGTATATGATGCAGCGGAAGGTTTTGTCGATCCTAAGAATGCTAACAAGGTGTGCAAGCTCAACGCTCAATCTATGGGCTGGTGCAAGCATCTCGGAGTTGGAACATTCGATTTGATGAGATGATCAAGCGTTTGGGTTTACAGAGACTTATGGAGAAGCTTTGTGTTTACAAGAAAGTGAGTGGGAGCTCTATAGCATTTCTCATATTATATGTGGATGACATACTGTTGATGGGAAATGATATAGAATTCTTGGAAAGCATAAAGGCCTACTTGAACAAGTGTTTTTCAATGAAGGACCTTGGATAAGGTGCTTATTTATTAGGCATCAAGATCTATAGAGATAGATCGAGGCAGCCTCATTGGTCTTTCACAAAATGCATTACCTTGACAAGATATTGAAGAAGTTCAATATGGATCAATCCAAGAAGGGGTTCTTGCACTGTATTGCAAGGTGTGCGATTGAGCACGGCTCAATGCCCGACCACGGCGGAAGATAGAGAAAAGATGAGTGTCGTCCCCTATGCCTCGACCATAAGGTCTATTATGTATGCCATCTTTGTGTACGGACCTGATGTAAACCTTGCAGTAAGTTTGGTAGGAAGGTATTAAAGTAATCCGGCATGGAACATTGGACAGTGATCGAGAATATCCTGAAGTACACGAAAAGGACTAAGGACATGCTTCTCGTGAATGGAGGTGACGAAGAGCTGCGTCGTAAAGGGTTACGTCGGCGCTAGCTTGACCACGAATCTGGATGACTCTAAGTCACAAACCGGATCGTGTTTATTTTTGAATGGTGGGGCGATGGCTAGTGCGATTTGCAAGCAAAGCGTCGTGGCGGGATCTACATGTGAAGCGAATTACATAGCAACCTCGGAGGCAGCGCATGAAGCAATCACGGGTGAAGGAGTTCATCAACGACTTAGGAGTCATACCCAATGCGTCGGGGCCGATCACACTCTTACGTGACAACACTTTGGAGCTATTGCACTAGCCAAGGAGCCCAGGTTTCACAAGAAGACCAGGCACATCAAGCGTCGCTTCAACTCCATTCGTGAAAATGTTCAAGATGGAACATAGATATTTGTAAAGTACATACGGACCTGAATGTATGAGATCCGTTGACTAAACCTCTCCCTAGAGCAAAACATGATCAACACGAACTCTATGGGTGTTCGATTCATCACAATGTAACTAGATTAGTGACTCTAGTGCAAGTGGGAAGCTGTTGGAAATATGCCCTATAGGCAATAATAAAATGGTTATTGTTATATTTCTTTGTTCATGATAATTGTCTATTATTCATGCTATAATTGTGTTATCAGGAAATCGTAATACATGTGAGAAAACAAAAACCACAACATGTCACTAGTGAGCCTCTAGTTGACTAGCTCGTTGATCAACCGATAGTCATGGTTTCACGACTATGTACATTGGATGTCATTGATAATGGGATCACATCATTAGGAGAATGATGTGATGGACAAGACAATCCTAAGCATAGCACAAAGATCGTGTAGATTAGTTTGCTAGAGCTTTTCCAAATGTCAAGTATCATTTCCTTAGACCATGAGATTGTGCAACTCCGGATACCGTAGGAGTGCTTTGGGTGTGTAAGCGTCTGGCGTAGCTTGGGTGGCTATAAAGGTGCACTACGGGTATCTCGAAAGTGTACATTGGGTTGTACGAATCGAGGCTGGGATTTGTCACTCCGTGTGACGAGAGAGGTATCTCTGGGCCCCTTTCGGTAATGCATCATCATAATGAGCTCAATGTGACCAAGTGTGCAGTCGCAGGATCATACATTCTGATGCGAGTAAAGTGACTTGCGGTAGCGAGATTGAGCGAGGTATTGGGATCTGAAGCGATCGAGTCTCGGGCAAATAGCGATACCGATTGACAAAGGGAATTGTATCACGGGATTGATTGAATCCTCGACATCATGGTTCATCCGATGAGATCATCAAGGAGCATGTAGGAGCCAACATGGGTATCCAGATCCTTTGTTGGTTATTGGCGAAGAGTCGTCTCGGTCATATACGCATGTCTCCCGAACGTAGGGTCTACACATAAGGTTGGCGGACGCTAGGGTTGTAGAGATATTAGTATCACGATAACCGAAAGTTTTGAGTCCGGATGAGATCCGGATGTCACGAGGAGTTAAGAATGAGTGCGGAGGTAAAGATTTATATATGGGAAGTCAAGTTTCATCCATCGGGAAAGTTTGGGGTCACGGTGTTGCCGCAGGACCCTTGGGAAGAATCGAGGTCCACCAGGTGGGGCCACCTATCCCGGAGGGCCCCATGGGCTGAAGTGGGAGGAACCAGCCTGGTGGGCTGGTGCGCCCCCAGGCTTTCCCTGCACCTAGGGTTGGGAACCCTAGGGATGGGGCGCCCACGACTTGAAGCGGCAAGTCCCCACTTGGCCGCCCCATCTAGATGGGATCTAGAGGGGCCGGTGCCCCCCCCCTTGGCCCCTATATATAGTGGGGGGAGGGAGGGCTGCGCACCCTAGTCCCTGGCGCCTCCCTCTCCCTCTCCAACACCTCCTCCTCTCCGTAGAGCTTGGTGAAGCCCTGCCGAGATCCCTGCTGCATCCACCACCACTTGCCCGTCGTCTTCTTTGGATCTCCATCAACCTCTCCTTCCCCTTCTTTGGATCAAGAAGGAGAGGCGTCTTCCCCAACCGTCTCGATGTGTTGAGCAGCGGAGGTGCCGTCCAGATTCGGCCTTTCGGTCATCGGTGATTTGGATCACGGCGAGTGCGACTCCATCAACCCCGTTCTCTTGAGCAGCTTAGCTCGCGATCTACAAGGGTATGTAGATGCACTCCTTTTCCCCTCGTTGCTAGATAACTCCATAGATTGATCTTGGTGATGCGTAGAATTTTTTTGATTTCTGCTACGTTCCCCAACAAATTTGACATGCAAGCTCAAGAACATGGTCACCTATCTGACACAAATTTGCAATGAATAAAGCACTAGAACAAAAACTAATTGGACCAATGGAGAGTCACATACCAGAAACAATCTCCCCAAGCGGTTTTGCGAGAGGTGCTATGAGCAAGGAGATCGAAAATCACAGCAAAAGTGCATTTGGAACTCGTGCTTGAGTTGGTTTTTTCGAGGGTTTGTGTGAGGCTGAGGATGAAGTTGGGTGCAAGGTTAAGTGGAGGAGGGCCACCGTGGGCCCACGAGGTAGGGGGCGCGCCCTCCACCCTCGTGGTCAGGTGGCAGCTCCCCCCGAGGTGATTTTTGCACAGTAAATCCTCAAATATTCTCGAAAAAAACATATTAAATTGGCATGGCATTCTGAGGACTTTTATTTTCGGGGATATTTTTTATATTAGTGAGATAAATCGAGGAAGCAGACGGAAAAATACTATTTTACTTTATTTCAACTAAATAACGAGAAAGTATAAAGAGATACGAGAAGGTTGTGCTTCTAGTTTCATCCATCTCATGCTCATCGAAAGGAATCCACTAACAAGGTTGATCAGGTCTTATTAACAAACTCATTCCGACTAACATGGAGCAGGAGAAATTTGAATAACACTATATTACCTCAGCGGGGATATGGACATCCCCAATAATAAGTATATCATATTTCTTCTTGGCAGTAGGGAGAGGAAATTCAAAACCTCAAATATAATCGATGGAATATTTCCAATAGAGTTGATACTATAAACTTGAGGTTGTTTCCTCGGAAAATGTACCGTATGCTCATTACCATTAACATGAAAAGTGACATTGCCTTTGTTTGCAATCAATGACAGCCCCTGCGGTATTAAGGAAAGGTCTTCCAAGAATAATAAACATACTATCATCCTCGGGAATATCAAGAATAACAAAGTCCGATTAAAATAATAGCGTTTGCAACCTATGAGGCACATGCTCACAAATACCGGCAATTATAGCAGTTGATTTATCGACCATTTGCAAAGATATTTCGATAGGTGTCAACTTATTCAAGTCAAGTCTCACGATATAAAGAGAGGCATAACACTAACACCAGACTCTAGAGATCACATAAAGCGGTTTTAACATAATTTCTCTTAATGGAGCAATGGTATAGTAGGTACTCACGGATCTCCAAGTTTCTTTGGTATTCCACCCTTAAAAGTATAATTAGCAAGCATGGTGGAAATTCCAGCTTAGGTATCTTTCTCTCATTGGTAATGATATCCTTCATATACTTAGCATAAGTTTGTTTTGAGCACATCGATTAATCGCATATGCAAAAGATGGGTCTAATCATTTTGATAAGCGCTCAAAATCCTCATCATCCTTTTTCTTGGATGGTTTGGGAGGAAAAGGCATGGGTTTACGAACCCATGGTTCCCTTTCTTTACCATGTTTCCTATAGCGAAGTCTCTTTTATCATAACGTTGATTCTTTGATTGTGGGTTATCAAGATCAACAACAGGTTCAACTTCTACATCATTATCATTACTAGGTTGAGCATCATCATGAACATCATCATTAACATTTTCACTAGGTTCATGTTCATTGCAGTTGTGTTTGACATCGGACATAGAGATATCATTTGGATTCTCGAATGTGGTTCGATAATAGGTTCACTAGAAGTTTGCAAAGTCCTATCATTTTTCTTTTCTTCCTTTTAGAAGAACTAGGTACATCAATATTATTTCTCTGAGAATCTTGCTCGATTCTCTTAGGGTGGCCTTCGAGGATACAAAGGTTACGAGTCATTCTACCAGTTCTAGTAGCCACTCTAACAACATAATCATTTTCTTTTTATTCATTTCATCAAGCACTTCTTTACGAGCTTTAAGTACTTGTTCTACTTGAGTGGTAACCATAGAAGCATGTTTGCTAACAAGTTTAAGTTCACCTCTAATATTAGCCATATAATCACCCAAGCGTTTAATCATATAAGCATCTTGTTTTAATTGTCTGCGAAATAAGCATTAAAGTCATCTTGCTTAAACATAAAGTTATCAAACTCATCCAAGCAGCGACTAGCAATTTTAGTATGAGGGACTTGAGCTTTATCATATCTATAGAGAGAATTTACCTTTACTACGTAGCCGGGATATCGGGATCAGGAGGTTCTTGATGAATAAAGAATTGAGATCATATACTTCTTCTTGGTGATGAAATTAAGACCATGTATTTCTTGATAGGAGGTAAATTCTTAACATCTTGAGCTTTAATACCTTTTTCTTTCATAGATTTCTTTGCCTCATGCATATCTTGGAATTTGAGAAATAGAACACCTCTCTTCTTGGGAGTTGGTTTAGGAATAGGCTCGACCAATTGGGCGAGGAGGTGGCTCGGGAGGTGGCTCGGGGAGGTGCCCAATTATTTTCATTTGTCAACATATTATTCAATAGAATTTCAGCTTCATCCGGTGTTCTTTCCTGAAAAGAGAACCGGCACAACTATCCGAGGTAATCTCTGGAAGCATCGGTTAGTCCATTATAAAAAGATATCAAGTATTTCGGGTTTCTTAAGAGGATGATCGGGCAAAGCATTAAGTAACTTGAGAAGCCTCCATGAAAGCTTGTGGGAGACTCTCTTCATTAATTTGCACGAAGTTGTATATTTCCCTTAAAGAAGCTTGTTTCTTATGAGCGGGAAATATTTAGCGAGAAAGTAATAAATCATATCACAGGGACTCACACAACCGGGATCAAGAGAATTAAACAATATCTTAGCATCACCCTTTAATGAGCGGAAATATTTTGAGTATATAAAAGTAAGCGCGATCTCTCACCATTAGTAAGCAGGGTGGCTATATCATTTAACTTAGTGAGATGTGCCACAACAGTTTGATTCATAGCCATAAAAGGATCGAGATTCGACCAAAGTAATTATATACGGATCAGCGAGAAAATTCATAATCCTTATCGAGAACACGATAGGTGAAGTAGCAAAAAAGCGAAAATTAGGTTTCATTACATCTCTAAAGAGATTCTTTGTTCCATTTAAATAGCAGCATCTTAAGTTCATATCTATCTTTACAAGAAAAAATAGCTTGCGAAGATTCCATATAAAAACATAACCCTCGGGAATAACAGTCATATTTTCATCATCACTTTCATCATCGTATTGATTCAATAATTTCTTTCTCTCCAACCCTAGCAATTTGTTCATCTAGAAATTCACCAAGGGCACGATTAGTATCAAGCATAGAAGTAGTTTCATCATAAGTATCATGCATAGCGAAGTGGCATCATCAATAACATGTGACATATGCTCGGACGCGAATAAGCGGAAGCGAGGTTTAGGTGTCGCTAGCTTACTCATAACTGAAGGTGAATCGAGTGCGAGCTAGATGGCAGTTCCTTACCTCCCTCGTAGTTGAGGATAAATTGTTGTCTTAAGCGTCTTTCAAGTTCTTCATAGTGTCCAGCGAGATATAAATCCCAAGTGAATCAAAGAATAGAGCTATGCTCCCGGCAGCAGTGCGGAAAAAGGTCTTGATAACCCACAAGTGTAGGGGATGCATAGCAGTTTTCGAGGGTAGAGTATTCAACCCAAATTTATTGATTCGACACAAGGGGAGCCAAAGAATATTCTCAAGTATTAGCGGCTGAGTTGTCAATTCAACCACACACGGAAACTTAATATCTGCTGACAAAGTGTTTAGTAGCAAAGTAATATGATAGTGGTAGTAGCAGTAACAAAAGTAAAGACAACAAAAGTAATGTTTTGGTATTTTGTAGTGATTATATGATAACAACTTGGGGAAGCGAGAACCCGGTATATGGAAGCTCGTAGGCACCGGATTAGTGATGGATAATTATCTTTTAGGATGCGGTTACGTCATATATGATCATAACATAGGGTGACACAGAACTAGCTCCAATTCATCGATGTAATGTAGGCATGTATTCGAATATAGTCATACGTGCTTATGGAAAAGAAATTGCATGGCATCTTTTGTCCCTACCCTCCAGGTAACAGCGAGTCCTAATGAAACTAAGGGATATTAAGGCCTCCTTTTAATGGAGAACGGAACAAAGCATTAGCACATAGTGAATACATGAACTCCTCAAACTATGGTCATCATAGGGAGTGGTCCCGATTATTGTCACTTGAGTTCTTGCGGATCATAACACATAGTAGGTGACTATACACTTGCAAGATAGGATCAAGAACTCACATATATTCATGAAAACATAATAGGTTCAGATCTGAAATCATGGCTTTCGGGCCCTAGTGACAAGCATTAAGCATAGCAAAGTCATAGCAACATCAATCTCGAGAACATAGTGGATACTAGGGATCAAACCCTAACAAAACTAACTTTCGATTACATGATAAATCTCATCCAACCCATCACCATCCAGCAAGCCTACGATGGAATTACTCACGCGCGGCGGTGAGCATCATGAAATTGGTGATGGAGGATGGTTGATGATAACGAGTGACGAATCCCCTCTCGGGCCCCGAGCGGACTCGAGATCAGCCCTCCCAAGAGAGATTAGGGCTTGGCGGCGGCTCCGTGTCGTAAAAGCGTGATGATTTCTTCTCTTTGATTTTTTCTCCCGAAAGCCAATAAATAGAGTTGGAGTTGGCGTCGGAAGGTCTCGAGGCCCACGAGGTGAGGCGCGCCCGGGAGGCGCCCCACCCTCGTGGGCAGGTGTGGGCCCCTGGTCTTCATCTTTAGCGAGGATTTTTATTATTTATTCTAAGATATTTACGTGGAGTTTGGTCATTCCGAGATCTTTTGTTTTACGCACATAAAACAACATCATGTGGTCTATTTGGCTTCGGCGTCGATCCGGGTTAGTTCCATTCAAATCATACAAGTTAGAGTCCAAAACAAGGGCAAAAGTGTTTGGAAAAAGTAGATCTGACGGAGGCGTATCAGCGAGGGCCGAGGAGCTTTGTCAACTTAGTCAATATGAGCGATTCTAGCTCCGATGGCCGTCTGATGTCCATCCAACGGCCGTCGTGCTTCTTCAATCTCTGCTCTTCTGCTCCGGCCGCTCAAACAAGCGCGGCCGTGGGGCTGCACCTCCCTCCTCCCAGCGGCCGGCTGTCTTTGCCCGCGTAAGCCTCACCGCCCCACCGTACTCCCATCATTGGCCTAGCCATCCCTCTACTCACCCACACTACTTTGTTATTCTCCGTGACGAGGCAGAACAGTAAACCCTCGTCTGATCATACTCCCCTCGCGTGGGGAAACAATTTGCCCGAGTCTTCCACCTTGCCGTGTCGTTTCCTTCCTAGGCCTCGCCGTCGTCCACCGCCATCTGGTGCTCTCGGTGCGGCGTGGTGAGCGTGGTCGAGCGGCTTCCATCGGGCGATGGGCTATGCGTGGAGAGGGCGGCAGTGGAGTCCTGGCCGCGACAAGGAAGTGCCTCCTTATTACAGCGCAAAATAATTATTCCTCCACCTAACATGCGGGACCCATCGGAAGGGCCTCTGTATCTCATGAAAAAAATGTGCCCCGACCCGACATGTCGGACGCTTTGACTATCTTCATACGCAAGGAAGTGCCTCCTTATTATGCACAAAAAATGAATACTCCGCTTTGTTAAATGGGACCCGGTATAGTGGCGAGGCTGACTTATGGGCCTACTAAGTTGGCGAGGACGGAGGGCTTTGTCAACTTAGTCAATATGCATGATTCTAGCTCCGGTGGCCGTCGTTGTCCATCCAGCGGCCGTAGTGCTTCTTCAACCTTTGGTCTTCTTGCTCGATCGCCCAAACCGGTCTTGCGGTGGTGCCTCGTGCTCCTGCCTCCCGTGGCGGCTGCGATCTGGCGGAGGCCTCACCGCCCCTACTACTCCCATGGCGAGGCCATCCCTCTACTCACCCACACCCCTGTTGATACTGCGGCGGCGGCAGCCTGCGCCCTCGTACTCCTCTTGGCGTGGGCATCCCTTTGCTGCGTCTTCCGGCTCCAGCGTCGTCCCCTTCCTAGGCCTCGCCGTCGTCCACCCGTCGTGGTGCTCTCGTGGCGTGGTCGATGTGGTCGGCAGCCGACTTCCATCGAAAAAGTCTCTTGTCGTG
>CM038674.1:637814261-637912964 GCA_021605145.1 Aegilops bicornis
TAGTATGTTTTTACACAGCAAAAAGATCCATAAAACAACAACATAAAAGAAAAACTATCACTACTCACGGAATGAGGCGGCCTCATCGCCTTTGGGGAATGCCGGGCAGCCGAACCAAGCCGGTAGCTGCCGAAAGCGTGGTGTCTCCGCACTACGTGGTTGTCCTCGGCCTCCACCGTACTCATTCCACGATGGGAGCGCAGTGTGGGCGCTTCTGCACCGGACGAGAGCAGCCGCTGGGCAGTTCAAGTCGCAGGACGCCCGGTTCTCTGCTTCGCAGATCGACTGGACATGATAGCAGCGGCATCCGCAAGGCTCCACAAGCCGAGTCGAGCCTGGTCGCCCGGGTTCAAGTCTGTGGACGCTCTGGTTCCGGGCCTGCAGGAGGGCTCTCGATGACAGCGTGGCATCCGCGCGCTTCCATGTCGAGTTGAGCCTCCGCCTGCCCGGGCTTCAAGCCTGTGGACGTCCGGTTCACGCCTGCCAAGTGGTGAGGGGCTCTTTGATGGGAGCAAGATCCGGCGTCTCCGCCTCAAGTTGGAGCCTCCGCCGCCCGGGTTCAAGCCTGCCATCCACGCATCCGGTTCCGCTTCGCAGGAGAGCCTTCCTCGGCGGCAGCGGCATGGCACGCCATTCGCCCGCCGAAGTTGGGAGCTCTCCGCCTCCCGATCCTCCTCTTCTCTTCTTTAGTATCGCCGGAGTTGGAACCGATGGTCCGCCTGGGCCACCATGCGGGACCTCCATGGACCGCCCGACTTACGGGCTTTCGACGTCCATCGCCTCATACACCATCGAGGGCCTTTCTACGCCGCGACCTCTTGCCATGAACATTGGATCGGCTTCCTCCTCGCCTGTAGCTTGGCTCCAGAGAACTCGGGATTGGTCCGGCTGCAAAGCCGCAGCTTGGGGAACGGAGGGTTCTGGGCGCCTTTGACCGCCCACCGCAGATTTACTGGCGCAAAGGCGCTTGCTGGCGTCCAAAGATCTTGTAATACACATAGATTCTTGCGGCGCACTCATGGCTTTCCCGTGAACTAGGGGACGCTTTGACGATGCGGGCTAAGGGGATCGAAAGGTGGGGGAATGGGCTGGAGATTAGGTGTGGTTTTGGTCGATGCGCCGGGCGTGACGGCTCGGAGCAAATGTAAGATTCTCGTGTGAATAGTGGTTCCGGTGATCGACCGGGTCAATTCCGGTTTTGATCACACATCGCTCTTGTCGCGTTCGCGTTGCACCCCGGCGCTATGGACTCCTCCATGTATCGCTCAACCGAATGAGCAACGCGCTTCGCCTTTGGCGTTTTCCGCTCACTTGTCTGGGACCGCAGCTTGAGAGCAAACCGACGTCTCCCTCCCCTCCCCCGGCCTGTTTCATTTATACTACCACTCCCTCCGCTTTTATGGCGCGGGAGTAAATAAAACAAGAGGGGAGTGCCACTACTGGGATCGAGGATCCCTAACATGGCCGTAACCCATTGAGTAATCGATATGCGGACCTAGCAACCATGGGGTCCGCTTAGTAAGTGACCGAAAAGGAGGGTAAGGCAGGGATACTTACGTCCGAGGATCCACTTCCATTACTACTCCCTCCTTCCATATACTATACAGGCCTAATGCGCTTTTTCGAGGCTAACTTTAACCAAATGTTAGATTAATAATATATGACATGCAACTTACACAAAGCATATGGTCAAATTCACATGTGAAAGAAGCTTCCAATGATATAATTTTCACATTATACATCTCAGGTACAATTAATCTTGTCAATAGTCAAATGCGGTTTTGAAAACGATTAGAGCATGGTTAATAATATAGCGGTCGATGGCTATAAGGAACTGCCATGTCATCTATAGCCATCATCTATTATATGCACTCATACAATAGAGTGTGGGCTATAAGGTTGGCTATTTCCATAAAAAAAAATATAAGGTTGGCTATTGTATTAGTACTTTTTCCATCTCCTCTCTATCTCTTTCTTCATATTTATTGTATTTAACTAGGAATGCATATATAGCTAGGCTCTTGCATGAGAGCTCACTCCCCTTACTTCTTCACATCTCTCTCTCCACATAGTCCCTATATAAATGGAAGGAGGGAGTACTACTATGAGCACCGCATTAATTTAGTACAGATGTTGTCAAGACTCCACTAGTACTATTGGACAGGAGCTTAAAAAGTTACTATTGGACTGGCTATGCGTGGAGAAATCTAGTAGGAAGTGCATGCGAGAACAAGCACATTCACGTGGTTGAAAACAAATTGGAAACCATCTCGAGTACAAATCTAGGAGTACATACGGTAATCTAACAATATTGATTGGGCGTTGTTGAATGTTGATACATTTTCTCGTAAGTTTGATCAAATTAGAGATACTTTGACTACACGTAAAACTTATATGTAAACTAGAAAGGTTCGAGGGAGTATATTGTACGCTCAAAATGAAACGCATATTGAATACCCTTTGAGGGAGTCCTGGACTAGGGGAGTCCGGATAGCGAACTATCATCTTTGGCCGGACTCTGGACTATGAAGATACAAGATTGAAGACTTCGTCCCCGGTCCGGATGGGACTTTCCTTGGCGTGGAGGCAAGCTTGGCGACACGGATATGTAGATCTCCTACCGATGTAACCGACTCTGTGTAACCCTAACCCTATTCGATGTCTATATAAACCGAAGGGTTTTAGTCCGAGGACTAACAACAATCATACCATAGGCTAGCTTCTAGGGTTTAGCCTCTCCTCGATCTCGTGGTAGATCTACTCTTGTACTACCCATATCATCAATATTAATCAAGCAGGGAGTAGGGTTTACCTCCATCGAGAGGGCCCTAACCTGGGTAAAAACATCGTCCCTTGTCTCCTGCTACCATCCGCCTAGACGCACAGTTCGGGACCCCTACCCGAGATCCGCCGGTTTTGACACCGACATCGGTGCTTTCATTGAGAGTTCCTCCAGGTCGCCACCTATAGGCCCGATGGCTCCTTCAACCATCAGCAACGACATGGGTCCAGGGTGAGATTTTTCTCCCCGGAAAGATCTTCGTATTCGGTGGCTTTGCACTGCGGGCCAATTCACTAGACCATCTGGAGCAGATTGAAATCTACGCCCCTGGCCATCAGGTCAGATTTGGAAGCTTGAACTATACAGACGATATCCAAGGAGACTTGATCTTCGACGGATTCGAGCCGCAGCCGAGCGTGCCGCAGACCGGGTCTCGATGGGTACGATCTAGCTCTGCCAACAAAGGCTCGAGGCCAGCACTCAGGCCCGCCCGACCCTTAATCCGAGCCGGTTTCTCGGGCTGGATCGAGGACGGTTGGTTGACACCGCCTCGGGGCTACGATCTCTACGGGCGATTGAGCCGAACACCATCCCTCGCCCTTTGTGAAGCCCGTGACTCCGAGGTGCCGACTCTCTCCGTGATTCGAACCTCCCACGCCCCGCCACGAATCCGATCGGGCGCCGTTATGGAGTTCACTGTCATGGGACATCTTTCAAGACTCGCCCCTTGGCGACATCCTCGAATTCACTAAATTCTCTCTCTTATCGAGAGCCCTGGCCGGACTATGGTCGGGAAGGTTGGGATGCGACGACCAAGAAAATTCAACGCCCACCCACCACCCACTTTGTAGCCACCGCTGATGATTTAACCGACATGCTCGACTTCGACTCAAGACATCGACAAGATGGACGACGATGTAGAGATAATCAAGAACTAGCGCCACGGGCACCGGAAGGCCACCTCACATATGACATATACATGGTGGACATCCCAAAAGATTGGAATGGCGATGGAACAGCGGAGGATGACCCCTCCAAGAAACAACCCAAGCAACGACGCTGCAGCGGGCGCCTGCCTCTAAATCCCAACAAAGAAAACGGTGATTCCGCACGGGAGATAATAACACCCTGCATACAAGTTGCCGGAAGACAACCCCTCCAGCAGGATTCAGCGCAGAGGAGGGAGGAAGCCAGCCTCATGATAGAGCGGCATGAGAGGTAGAGGACGATAATTATATGCCTCCTCCAAGATGAGGCAAGCCTCGACGATGACGAATTTGTCGTGCCTCGAGGATCCCATGAACAGAGCGTTTCAAACGCAGGCTTATGGCCGCGGCAGCCTCAAGAAAGCAGCAAGAGCTTAGAGCTTACTCAAGACGCGTTAGTCGATGATGGATCAAGTCCTGCAGCAGAAGAGTACGAACTCAACGCCTCAAAAAGCTACCCCAAACGCAGGCCGCTTGCCTCGATCAAAGGAGGAAGCACCTAAGGCCACCAACAAGACGACATGGCGGATCGCCACCCTGCGGGCCGACAGAAGCCTCTCGGCCCTCCGCCAAGCCACGCCCGACGCCGCCAAAGTACTAAGGCACGTGAGAACGCTACCGGACTTGGCGATATAATCGAGGATAAGGCAAAGCAAACAAGATCGATCTACAGATCGCATGGCCGCCTAACGACTGGATGATTACCACACGCCGGATACAAGAATTCCGGGCCGAACACAAGAGACAAAGCTCATATGAGCTACGCCGTGATATAGCCCAATACATGAGGCGCCAAGACACCCACTATGCTTCATGATGAAGTAATGGATCATCAAATCCTCGAGGGCTTCAAACCCGTAAACATCGAATCATACGATGGTACCACAGATCCTGCGGTGCGGATCGAGGACTATCTCCTCCATATCCACATGGCCCCGGTGATGATCGTACATGCCATCAAATACCTCCCAATCAAGCTTAAAGGACCAGCTCGGCATTGGCTCAACAGCCTTGCCGCCAGAGTCAATCGTTGTTGGGAGGACACCGAAGCCGCATTTCGACAACTTCCAGGGCATATATGTGCGACCACCGACGGGTGATGACCTTAGCTATATAATTCAGCAGCCTAAGAATCGCCGACAATTCTCGGACGAGGTTCCTAACAAAGAAAAAATCGATCGTCGACCGTCCGGATGCAGAGGCGCTTAGCAACCTTCAAACACAACATCCGCGACGAAAGTGGCTAGCCCGCACCTAGGACAGGAAAAAGCCGAAATCCATGGAAGCCCTCACCATACTCATGAGCCGCTTATGCTGGAGAGGACAGCTGGCTAGCTCAAGCAACAATTTGGCGAACACCCCGGGTAGTTCGGATACCAAGGACAGCAATGGCGTGTCGCGTCGCAACAAGCATAAACGCCGCATTAACGATGACCATACTCAAGATACGACAAGTAATGCCGGATTCGTGAGGCTCTAAACCCGTCAGCCGGAAGAAGCCATTCAAAAGAAATACCAGGCCCGGCCCAACTTGGACCAACACTCGATCGCCAGCGTAGATACACGGAACCCCGAAAACTAGCCAACCACACCAACAGGGATTGTTGGGTGTTCAAGCAGTGCAAGTTAAATGCCTAACTCAATGACAAGGGCTGCATAGCGATGACGAGGAGGAGCCGCGTCAACGAACAATAGAGGATGTAAGGGCTTTCCCCACAAGTACGGACGGTGAACATGATATACGCAACCCACATACCCAAAAGGGAGCGGAAGCGCACTAAGGGACGAGTATGCGATGGAGCCATCGCCCGGAAGTTCAACCCATGGTCTTCCGCCCGATCACCTTTGATCAAGGGACCAATTCCACTAGCATCCGTCACGGCGGTTTCGGCCGCATTGGTTCTTGACCCAATTATTGACGGTTTCACCTCACTAGAGTCCTCGATGGATTATGGGCAAGAGCCTGAACTCGCTTTACCGTGATACAAGGCGCAAAATGGGCATAGACCCATCAAGAATCAAACCCACAAAGACGACCTTTAAAGGAGTCATTCTGTGTGGGGAGGCCAATCAGACAGCCTGCTCACACTTGAAGTGGTCTTCGGATCCCTGGGATAACTTCAAGCAAAGAGTTAATCTTCGACATAGTCCCGCTCCATGGGGCGGCTAGGGTTTAAGGGGTGGGTGGCAAGGCTTATAAAGGCCAGCTGGTCATGTGTCCTGATTGGACAGGGCCCGCTTAGGTCAAGAATTTTTGTTTTTTGAATAATTCGACATCACAGAAAAAACACGTAAAAGAAATACTAAACGGACTCCAAAAATCCTCAAACAAAATTTTCCCACTCTCTAAAAAGTATAGGGGACAAGGTGAACATTTATTTGGGCCTCTAATGCAATTTTGAAAAATGCATTTTTTTCCTAATTCAAAAAAAATAGCAATAAAACTACGAATAAAATACTTATTTTATAATAATATTTACCCTCCAATAATTATTAATTTTGTAGTAGTCATTTTATCAACTCTCTTGTATATTCATATTTAAAATAATTGGAGAGAAAATAATTAAAACCAAATGATACTTTTTCCAAAATTTGAGAAAACTCAAATATGAAAATAATGAAATCCCCAACCTCTCCTGGGTCCTTGAGTTGCTTAGAATTTCTAGGATCAACTAAAAATGCATGAAAATATGATATGCAAAGATGATCTAATGTTTAACATTCCAAATTGGAAATTTGGGATGTTACAAACCTACCCCCCTTAAGATGAATCTCGCCCTTGAGATTCGGGTTGGCTAGAAAATAGGTGTGGGTGGTCCTTCCGTAGGTCTTCCTCTCTCGCTCCTGTGTGGCTTCATCCTCGGTATGGTGGCTCCACTGAACTTTGCAAAACTTCATAACCTTGTTGCATGTGACTCGGCTGGCAAACTCGAGAATCTTCACTGGTTTCTCCTCATAAGTCAAATCGCTATCCAACTCAATCGCCTGGCATCAGATTCTTAGAGGAATATCAGCCATCTCTGCGTGGCACTTCTACAACTGGGAGAAACACATCATGAACTCCTGACAATCCTTCTGGCAATTCCAGCTTGTAAGCAACTTCTCCCATACGTCCAAAACTTTGTATGGCCCCACAAAACGTGGTGCTAACTTTCCTTAACTCCAAAACGCTTAACTCCTCAAGTGGCGACACATCTAAGATATACTGCCTCCGACTTCAGAACTGTCTCCTTGCTTAGAATCCGCACAGCTCTTCCGCCTCGATTGGGCTACTTTCACCATCACGAATCAGCTTAACCTTCTCTTCGCACTCATTAATCAAATCTGGTCCAAACAACGATGGTCTCCAACTTCATCCCATAACAATGGTGTCCTGCACCTCCTTCCATACAAAGCTCGAAAGGGCCATCTTCAACCGCTTGATAACTGGGTTATAAAAGAACTCAGATAATGCACGGCTGCAGGTCGTGAAGTCCCAACTAGATCCATAATCTAGAGCACAAGCTCTCAACATGTCCTCCAAAATCTGATTGACTCTCTCGGTCTCCATCGGTTTGTGGATGAAAGGTCAGATCACTCTAGCCCGGTACCCAAAGTCTCATGCAATCGATTCCAAAACTTTGAGGTAAACCGGGTTCCTCTATCCGATACGATGGCCCTCGAAACTCCATGCGACATACGATCCTGGTCATGTATATCTTTGCCAACTTAGCACCGGTGTAAGTGGTCTTCACCGGATGAAATGAGCTGCCTTCACAACCGATCGACTACAACCCATATAGAGTCATAGTCGAACGAGTCCCGGTAATCCCGTGATAAAATCCATGCCAAGCTTGTTCCACTTCCTTTCGGTATCGCAATGGCTGTAGCAACTCCTGGCCGCTTCGATGCTCGACCTTCACTCTCCGACATACATCACATACAAGCTACATACTCGAATATCTTTCTTCATTCCACCACCGTAAACTGTCCTTCAAATCCAGATACATCTTGGTATTTCCTAGGTGAATCGAATACGGCGAATCATGGGCCTCCTGCAGAATCAACGTCCTGATCTCGGGGTCATTAGGCACATATACGCGATCTTCAAACCATAAGGTATCGTGCTCATCCTCACGAAATCCTTTGGCCTTTCCTTTGATCATCCTTTCCTTTATCTCAACAATCTCCTTGTCCGTCTTCTAGGCTTCTCTAATCTTATCCATCAAAGTGGAATGGATTTCAATGTTGCTAAATAACCTCTCGAACTATTTCCAAACATAGCTCATGAAGATCCTCTCGCTAACTCCTTGGGTAATTCTCCTGTTATGAGTGTATTGGCATAACTCTTGCGACACAAAGCATCGGCTACTACATTAGCCTTCCGGGATGATAATGCAAGTTCATATCGTAAGCTTTAATGAGCTCTAACCATCTCCTTTGCTCGAGATTCAACTCCTTCTGCGTGAAGATATACTTCAAACTCTTGTGATCCGTGGTACACCTCACAATGATTTCCGATAAGAAAATATCTCCATGTCTTCAACGATGCACTACGGCCGCTAACTCCAAATCATGTGTAGCATAATTTTGCACATGAGGTTTAAGCTGTCGTGGAGGCATATGAAACAACTCTTCCCTCCTGCATAAGCACCGCTTCCAAGTCCTCGACGAGAAGCATCGCAATACACTTGACAATCCTTACTTTGATCCGGACGAATCAACACTAGGGTCAGTAATCAAACGCTTTCTTCAACTCCTGAAAACTGGCTTCACATTCCTCACCCATTTGAACTTGGTGTCCTTCAACAACTTTGTCATAAGCGCGCTTTGATGTCTACTACACAACCTTCTTCTTGTAGACGTTGTTGGGCCCGTAAGTGCACAAGTTTGTAGGATGAGCAAATTTCCCTCAAGTGGATGACCTAAGGTTTATCAATCCGTGGAGGCGAGGGATGAAGATGGTCTCTCTCAAACAACCCCCGCAAACCAAATAAAAAAGTCTCCTGTGTCGCTAACACACCCGATACAATGTCAAATTGTATAGGTGCACTAGTTCAGCGTTTAAGAGATGGTGATACAAGTGCAAAATAGATAGTAGATATAGGTTTTTGTAATCTGAATAAAAACAGCAAGGTAACAAGTGGTAAAAGTGAGCGTAAATAGTATTGCAAATGATAGGAAACAAGGCCTAGGGTTCATACTTTCACTAGTGCAAGTTCTCTCAACAATAATAACATAATTGGATCACATAACTATCCCTCAACATGCAACAAAGAGTCACTCCGAAGCCACTAATAGCGGAGAACAAACGAGAGATTATGGTAGGGCAATGCGAAACCACCTCAAAGTTATTGTTTCGATCAATCTATAAAAGAGTTCGTACTAGAATAACACCTTAAGACACAAATCAACCAAAACCCTAATGTCACCTAGATACTCCATTGTCACCTCAAGTATCCGTAAGCATGATTATACGATATGCATCACACAACCTCAGATTCATCCAACCAACATAAAAGTACTTCAAAGAGTGCCCCAAAGTTTCTACCGGAGAATCACGATGAAAACGTGTGCCAACCCCTATGCATTGGTTCCCAATGTCACGAAACCCGCAAGTTGATCACCAAAACATACATCAAGTGGATCACTAGAATAACCCATTATCACCATGGTTATCCCACGCAAGATATACATCAAGTGTTCTCAAACATTTAAAGACTCAATCCGATAAGATTACTTCAAGGGAAAACTCAATCCATTACAAGAGAGTAGAGGGGAGAAGAAACATAAGATCCAACTATAATAGCAAAGCTCGCGATACATCAAGATCGTGCCAAATCAAGAACACGAGAGAGAGAGAGAGAGATCAAACACATAGCTACCGGGTACATACCCTCAGCCCCGAGGGTGAACTACTCCTCCTCGTCATGGATAGCACCGGATGATGAAGATGGCCTCGGTGAGGGTTCCTCCCATAGGTGCCAAAACAGTGGTCCCATTGGTTTTGGTGGCTACAGAGGTTTGCGGTATGGAACTCCCGATCTATCTTCTGTTCGGAAGTTTTAGGGCACGAGGTATATATGGGTGAAAGGAGAACGCCGGTGGAGCTACGGGGCCCCACAGGCGCCCATGGGGTGGGCGCGCCTGTAGAGGTGGGCGCGCCCCACCCTCGTGGGCAGCCCGGACTCCTCGATGTGCACTCCAAGTCCATCGTGTGGGTTTCCTTCCAAAATTAACTTCTCAAGCTTGATTTCGTTCCGATTTGACTCCGCTCGATATTCCTTTTCCTCGAAACACCTAAATAGGCATAAAACAAAGAATCTGAAGCTGGCCTCCGCTAATAGGTTATTCCCAAAAGTAATATAAAATGTGGATAATAAAGCCCATTATTGCCTAAAATAGTAGATAAAGTAGCATGGAGCAATCAAAATTATAGATACGTTGGAGACGATCAAGCATCCCAAGCTTAATTCTCGTCATTCCCGAGTAGGTAAATGATAAAAAAGAATTTTTGATGTGAGTGATACTTTGGCATAATTTCAATGTAAATCTTCTTAATTGTGGTATGAATATTTAGATCCGAAATTTTCAAGACAAAAGTTCATATTGACACAAAAATAATAATACTTCAAGCATACTAATCAAAGCAATCATGTCTTCTCAAAATAACATGGCAAAAGAAAGTTCATCCCTACAAAATCATATACTAAGGATATGCTTCATTTCACACAAAGATGTTCCCAACTTCTATACCCCCGATGACAAGCCAAGAAATTGTTTCATACTTAAATAATCTCAAACTTTTTTAACTTTCACGCAATACATGAGTGTGAGCCATGGATATAGCATTATGGGTGGAATAGAATATGATGATGGGGATTGTGGAGAAGACAAAAAAGGAGAAAGTCTCATATTGACGAGGATAATCAACAGGCTATGGAGATGCCCATCAATTGATGTCAACATGAGGAGTAGGATTGCTATGCAACGGATGCACTAGAGCTATGAATGCTCATCAAAGAAAACTAGTGGGTGTGCATCCAACTTGCTTGCTCACGATGACCTAGGGCATTTGAGGAAGCCCATTTAAGGAATATACAAGCCAAGTTCTATAATGAAAAATTCCCACTCAGTATAAAAAAGGACAACTTATGAAACTCACTACATGAAGAACGAGGTGCTACTTTGAAGCACAATATATGAGACTTACTACATGAAGAACAAGGTGCTACTTTGAAGCACAATATATGAGACTCACTATATGAAGAACAAGGTGCTACTTTGAAGCACAAGTGTGGAAAAAGAGATAGTAGCACTGCCCTTTTTTTTTGGGCCTTTCTTTTTTTCTTTTTGGCCTTTCTATTTTTTTGGGGCAATGCACTAATAATGATGATCATCACACTTCTATTGATTACAACACAAAGATTACAACTCGAAACTTAGAACAAGATATGACTGTTTATGTAGGTAGGTATGGTGGCTGTTTTGAGGAAGATATAAGGAGGTTTATGTGTGATAGAGCGTGATCGTATCACGTGGGTTTGGATGCATCGGGCGAAGTTTGCGCCAACTCTCAAGGTGAGAAAGGGCAATGCATGGTAATCAAGAGGCTAGCAAAGGCGAAAGGTGAGAGTGCGATAATCCATGTGGACTCAACATTAGTCAAAAAGAACTCATATACTTATTGCAAATCTTTAGAAGTCATCAAAAATCAAGTACTACGCGATGCTCCTAGGGGGATAGATTGTAGGAAAAGACCATCGCCGCCCCGACCGCCACTCATAAGGATACACAAGCCAGTACACTTCATCTTTCAAATTTGTTACAACAACTTTAACCATACGTGCATGCTACGGGACTTACAGACTTCAACACAAGCATTTCTCAAATTCACAGTCACCCAACTAGCACGACTATGATATTATCACCTCCATATCTCAAAACAATTACCAAGCATCAAACTTATCTTAGTATTCAACACACTCATAAGAAAATTTCACATATCTTGAATACCAAGTATATTAATATAAAGCAAATTACCATGCTATTTATGACTCTCAAAATAATCTAAGTGAAGCATGAGAGTTCAATAGTTTCTTTAAAACAAATCCATCACTATGCTCTAAAAGATCTACGTGGAAGTACTCGAGCAAAAATTATCACGCTAAAAAGATATAAGTGAAGCACATAGAGTATTCTAGAAAATTCCAATTTGTGTATGGCTCTCTCTCAATAAAGAATTTCAGATCTTGATACTTCATTCAAACAGCAAGCAAAGCTAAACAAAACTACAATGCAAGGATAGCACAACTCATGTGAAGAAGCAAAAACTTTAGGCTCAACCGATACTAACCGATAGTTGTTGAAGAAGAAAGGTGGGATGCCTACCGGGGCATCCCCAATCTTAGATGCTTGAGACTTCTTGAAATATTATCTTGGGGTGCCTTTGGGAATCCCCAAGCTTGAAACTTTGTGTCTCCTTAATTCCTCCTCATATCATGGTTTCTCTTTATCAAAAGCTTCCATTCACAACAAACTCAACAAGAACTCGTGGAGATAGGGTTAGTATAAACCAATGCAAAGCCTTATCATTTTCTACTGTAACAAATCACTAACATTATTATTCAACATTGCATACTAAATGCCTCTGAATATTTAATACTTCTATCCTCAAATAGAATCATTAAACAAGCAAACATATGCAAACAATGCAACCATAACAAAGCAATCTGTCAAAAACAATACAGTCTGTAAAGAATGCAAGAGTATCAATACTTCCCTAACTCCAAAAAATTATGAACTAAAATTCCCACTGTAAAAATTTATCAGATCTCAATATGCAAAAAGATGCAACGTTAGACCATGCTCTGACTTTTCTAGGGAATTTTTGCAACAGCGGTAAACTTTCTGTTTTCAATCAGCAACATGTATCCTCGCAAAATAAGCATGGCAAAGGCTATCCTGACTTTTTATTGAAACTAAAGATGCAAAAACATTATTCTAACTAACAGCAAGCAAAAAACTAACAAGAGAAAATGACGCTCCAAGCAAAACACACATATCATGTGGTGAATAAAAATATAGCTCCAAGTAAAGTTACCGATGAATCGAAGATTTAAACAGGGATGCCATCCGGCATCCCCAAGCTTAGTTGCTAGGTTGTCCTTGAATATTACCTTGGGGTGCCTTTGGGCATCCCCAAGCTTAGGCTCTTGCCACCCTTATTCCATAGTCCATCGAATCTTTACCCAAAACTTGGAAAACTTCACCCACACAAAACTCAAAACAAAAACTCGTAAGTTCTGCTAGTATAAGAAAATAAATAACCACTTAGTTACTGTAATGAACCTCATTGTAAATTCATATTGGTGTAATATCTACTCTATTCTAACTTATCTATGGTTCATACACTCCGATACTACTCATAGATTCATCAAAATAAGCAAACAACACATAGAAAACAGAATCTGTCAAAAACAGAACAGTCTGTAATAATCTGTATCAAACGTATACTTCTGGAACCCCAAAATTATGAAATAATTTGCTCGACCTGAGTAATTTGTCTATTAATCATCTGCAAAAATAATCAACCTAAAAGCACTCTCCAGTAAAAATGGCAGCCATTCTCGTGAGCGAAAAGTTTCTGTTTTCTACATCAATATCATATAGAATTCACACAAATATTCCAAAAGTTTATACTTTGCACTTTATTTAAAAAAAAGCTATAAAAAATGATTAATACAGTAGCATAACCATGTGGACACACACATAAACAGTAAGGGTAAATATTGGGTTGTCTCCCAACAAGCACTTTTCTTTAATGCCTTTCTAGCTAGGCATGATGATGACAATGATGCTCACATAAAAGATAAGAATTAAACATAACGGAGCATCATGAAGCATATGACTAGCACATTTAAGTTTAACCCACTTCCTATGCATAGTGATTTTGTGAGCAAACAACTTATGGGAACAACAATCAACTTGCATAGGAAGGTAACACAAGGATAGCTTCACTAATTTAAGCACATAGGAGGAAACTTGACATTATTGCAATTCCTACAAGCATATATTCCTCCCTCATAATAAATTTCAGTAGCATCATGAATGAATTCAACAATATAACCAGCACCTAAAACATTCTTTTCATGATCTACAAGCATAGAAAATTTACTAGTCTCCACATAAGCAAAATTCTTCTCATGAATAATAGTGGGAGCAAACTCAACAAAATAACTATCATGTGATTGAGAATTAAGATCAAGATGACAAGTTTCATAGTTATCATTATTCTTTAAAGCATACGTGTCATCACAATAATCATCATAGATAGGAGGCATGCTTTCATCATAGTAAATTTGCTCATCAAAGCATGGGGGACAAAAATATCATCTTCATCAAACATAGCTTCCCAAGCTTGTGGCTTTGCATATCATTAGCATCATGGATATTCAAGGAATTCATACTAACAACATTGCAATCATGCTCATCATTCAAATATTTAGTGCCAAACAATTTAATGCATTCTTCTTCTAACACTTTGGCACAATTTTCCTTTCCATCATACTCACGAAAGATATTAAAAAGATGAAGCGTATGAGACAAACTCGATTCCATTTTTTTGTAATTTTCTTCTATAAACTAGAATAGTGCTAAAACAAGAAACAAAAAGATTCGATTGCAAGATCTAAAGATATACCTTCAAGCGCTTAACCTCCTCGGGTAACGGCGCCGTAAAAGAGCTTGATGTCTACTACACAACCTTTTTTCTTGTAGACGTTGTTGGGCCTGCAAGTGCACAAATTTGTAGGATAGTAGCAAATTTCCCTCAAGTGGATGACCTAAGGTTTATCAATCCGTGGGAGGCGAGATGAAGATGGTCTCTCTCAAACAACCCCGCAACCAAATAACAAAAGTCTCTTGTGTCCCTAACACACCCGATACAATGTCAAATTGTATAGGTGCACTAGTTCGGGCGAAGAGATGGTGATACAAGTGCAAAATAGATAGTAGATATAGGTTTTGTAATCTGAAATAATAAAACAGCAAGGTAACAAGTGGTAAAAAGTGAGCGTAAAACGGTATTGCAAATGATAGGAAACAAGGCCTAGGGTTCATGCTTTCACCGGTGCAAGTTCTCTCAACAACAATAATAACATAATTGGATCACATAACTATCCCTCAACATGCAACAAAGAGTCACTCCAAGCCACTAATAGCGGAGAACAAAGCGTAGAGATTATGGTAGGTACGAAACCACCCTCAAAGTTATTGTTTCGGATCAATCTATAAAAGAGTTCGTACTAGAATAACACCTTAAGACACAAATCAACCAAAACCCTAATGTCACCTAGATACTTCATTGTCACCTCAAGTATCCGTATGCGCATGATTATAATGATATGCATCACACAATCTCAGATTCATCCAACCAACATAAAAGTCCTTCAAAGAGTGCCCCAAAGTTTCTACCGGAGAATCATGACGAAAAACGGTGCTAACCCCTATGCATAGGTTCCGAATGTCACTGAAACCTCGCAAGTTGATCACCAAAACATACATCAAGTGGATCACTAGAATAACCCATTGTCACCGCTGTTATCCCACGCAAGACATACATCAAGTGTCCTCAAATCTTTAAAGACTCAATCCGATAAGATTACTTCAAGGGGAAAACTCAATCCATTACAAGAGAGTAGAGGGGGAGAAGAAACATAAGATCCAACTATAATAGCAAAGGTCATGATACATCAAGATCGTACAAATCAAGAACACGAGAGAGAGAGATCAAACACATAGCTACTGGTACATACCCTCAGCCCCGAGGGTGAACTACTCCCTCCTCGTCATGGATAGCGCTGGGATGATGAAGATGGCCTCCGGTGAGGGTTCCCCCCTCCGGCAGGGTGCCGAAACAGGGTCCCGATTGGTTTTTGGTGGCTACACAGGCTTGCGGCGGCGGAACTCCCGATCTATCTTCTGTTCTGGAAGTTTTAGGGTACGTAGGTATATATGGGTGAAAGGAGAACGTCGGTGGAGCTACGGGGCCCCATGAGGCAGGGGCGTGCCTGTGGGGGTGGGCCCGCCTCTACCCTCGTGGGCAGCTCCGGGACTCTCGACGTGCACTCCAAGTCCATCGTGGGTTTCCTTCCAAAATTAACTTCTCCAAGTTGATTTCGTTCGCTTTTGACTCCGTCCGATATTCCTTTTCCTCAAACACTAAAATAGGCATAAAACAACAAATCGACTGGGCCTCCTGTTAATAGGTTAGCCCCAAAAAGTAATATAAAAAGTGGATATTAAAGCCCAATATTGCCTAAAACAGTAGTTAAAGTAGCATGGAGCAATCAAAAATTATAGATACGTTGGAGACGTATCAAGCATCCCCAAGCTTAATTCCTGGTCGTCCTCGAGTAGGTAAATGATAAAAAAAGAATTTTTGATGCGGAGTGATACTTTGGCATAATTTCAATGTAAATCTTCTTAATTGTGGTATGAATATTCAGATCCGAAAGATTCAAGACAAAAGTTCATATTGACACAAAAATAATAATACTTCAAGCATACTAATCAAAGCAATCATGTCTTCTCAAAATAACATGGCAAAAGAAAGTTCATCCCTACAAAGTCATATAGTTAGGCTATGCTTCATTTTCGTCACACAAAGATGTTCCCAACTTCTATACCCTCGATGACAAGCCAAGCAATTGTTTCATACTTAAATAATATCAAACTTTTTCAACTTTCACGCAATACATGAGCGTGAGCCATGGATATAGCACTATGGGTGAAATAGAATATGATGATGGGGATTGTGTGGAGAAGACAAAAAAGGAGAAAGTCTCATATTGAGGAGGATAATCAACGGGCTATGGAGATGCCTATCAATTGATGTCAACATGAGGAGTAGGGATTGCCATACAACGGATGCACTAGAGCTATGAATGCTCAACAAAAGAAAACTAGTGGGTGTGCATCCAACTTGCTTGCTCACGAAGACCTAGGGCATTTGAGGAAGCCCATTGTAGGAATATACAAGCCAAGATCTATAATGAAAAATCCCACTAGTATAAAAAGGACAACTTATGAGACTCACTACATGAAGAACGAGGTGCTACTTTGAAGCACAATATATGAGACTTACTACATGAAGAACAAGGTGCTACTTTGAAGCACAATATATGAGACTCACTATATGAAGAACAAGGTGCTACTTTGAAGCACAAGTGTGGAAAAAGAGATAGTAGCATTGCCCTTTTTTTGGGCCTTTCTTTTTTTTTCTTTTTGGCCTTTCTCTTTTTTTGGGCAATGCTCTAATAATGATGATCATCACACTTCTATTTATTACAACACAAAGATTACAACTAGAAACTTAGAACAAGATATGACTCTATATGAATGCCTCGGTGTACCGGATGGTGCAATGAATCAAGAGTGACACGATGAGAAATAATGCATGGTGGCTTTGCCACAAATACGATGTCAACTACATGATCATGCAATGGCAATATGACAAAAGTAATGTATGTCATGATGATGATGATGGAAGTTGCATGGCAATATATCTCGGAATGGCTATGAAAATGCCATAATAGGTAGGTATGGTGGCTGTTTTGAGGAAGATATAAGGAGGTTTATGTGTGATACATCGTATCATATCACGGGGTTTGGATGCACCGGCGAAGTTTGCGCCAACTCTCAAGGTGAGAAAGGACAATGCACGGTACCGAAGAGGCTAGCAAAGGCGGAAAGGTGAGAGTGCGTATAATCCATGGACTCAACATTAGTTAAAAGAACTCATATACTTATTGCAAATATTTAGAATTCATCAAAAATCAAGTACTACGCCAAGATGCTCCTAGGGGGATAGATTGGTAGGAAAAGACCATCGCTTCGTCCCCCGACCGCCTCTCATAAGGATGCGCAAGCAGTACACTTCATGTTTCAAATTTGTTACACAACTTTAACCATAATGCATGCTACGGGACTTACAAACTTCAACACAAGCATTTCTCAAATTCACAGTCACCCAACTAGCACGACTATGATATTATCACCTCCATATCTCAAAACAATTATCAAGCATCAGACTTATCTTAGTATTCAACACACTCATAAGAAAATTTCACATATCTTGAATACCAAGTATATTATTATAAAGCAAATTACCATGCTATTTATGACTCTCAAAATAATCTAAGTGAAGCATGAGAGTTCAATAGTTTCTTTAAAACAAATCCACCACTGTGCTCTAAAAGATCTAAGTGAAGTACTCGAGCAAAAATTATCACGCTAAAAAGATATAAGTGAAGCACATAGAGTATTCTAGAAAATTCCAATTTGTGTATGGCTCTCTCTCAATAAATAATTTCAGATCTTGATACTTCATTCAAACAGCAAGCAAAGCTAAAGAAAACTACAATACAAGGATAGCACAACTCATGTGAAGAAGCAAAACTTTAGGCTCAACCGATACTAACCGGATAGTTGTTGAAAGAAGAAAGGTGGGATGCCTACCGGGCATCCCCAATCTTAGATGCTTGAGACTTCTTGAAATATTATCTTGGGGTGCCTTGGGAATCCCCAAGCTTGAACTTTTGTGTCTCCTTAATTCCTCTCATATCATGGTTTCTCTTTTATCAAAAGCTTCATTCACAACAAACTCAACAAGAACTCGTGAGATAGGTTAGTATAAAACCAATGCAAAGCCTTATCATTTTCTACTGTAACAAATCACTAACATTATTATTCAACATTGCATACTAAATGCCTCTGAATATTTAATACTTCTATCCTCAAATAGAATCATTAAACAAGCAAACATATGCAAACAATGCAACCATAACAGCAATCTGTCAAAACAATACAGTCTGTAGAAGAATGCAAGAGTATCAATACTTCCCTAACTCCAAAAATTATGAACTAAAATTCCCACTGTAAAAATTTATCAGATCTCAATATGCAAAAAGATGCAACGTTAGACCATGCTCTGACTTTTCTAGGGAATTTTTGCAACAGCGGTAAACTTTCTGTTTTCAATCAGCAACATGTATCCTAGCAAAATAAGCATGGCAAAGGCTATCCTTGACTTTTTTATTGAAACTAAAGATGCAAAACATTATTCTAACTAACATAAAGCAAAAACTAACAAGAGAAAATGACGCTCCAAGCAAAACACATATCATGTGGTGAATAAAAATATAGCTCCAAGTAAAGTTACCGATGAACGAAGACGAAACAGGGGATGCCATCCGGGGCATCCCCAAGCTTAGTTGCTTGGTTGTACTTGAATATTACCTTGGGGTGCCTTGGGCATCCCCAATCTTAGGCTCTTGCCACTCATTATTCCATAGTCCATCGAATCTTTACCCAAAACTTGAAAACTTCACCCACACAAAACTCAAAAACAAAACTCAGAAGTCTGCTAGTATAAGAAAATAAATCACCACTTAGGTACTGTAATGAACTCATTCTAAATTCATATTGGGGTAATATCTACTGTATTCTAACTTATGTATGGTTCATACCCTCCGATACTACTCATAGATTCATCAAAATAAGCAAACAACACATAGAAAACAGAATCTGTCAAAAACAGAACAGTCTGTAATAATCTGTATCAAACGTATACTTCTGGAACCCCAAAAATTATGAAATAATTTTCTCGACCTGAGTAATTCGTCTATTAATCATCTACAAAAATAATCAACCTAAAATCACTCTCCAGTAAAAAATGGCAGCCATTCTCGTGAGCGCGAAAGTTTCTGTTTTCTACAGCAAGATCATATAAACTTCACCCAAGTCTTCCCAAAGGTTCTACTTGGCACTTTATTGAAACAAAAGCTATAAAACATGATTAATACAGTAGCATAACCATGTGGACACACACATAAACAGTAAGGGTAAATATTGGGTTGTCTCCCAACAAGCACTTTTCTTTAATGCCTTTCTAGCTAGGCATGATGATGACAATGATGCTCACATAAAAGATAAGAATTGAAACATAACGGGAGCATCATGAAGCATATGACTAGCACATTTAAGCCTAACCCACTTCCTATGCATAGGGATTTTGTGAGCAAACAACTTATGGGAACAACAATCAACTTGCATAGGAAGGTAACACAAGCATAGCTTCAAGAATTTAAGCACATAGGGAGGAAACTTGACATTATTGCAATTCCTACAAGCATATATTCCTCCCTCATAATAAATTTCAGTAGCATCATGAATTAATTCAACAATATAACCAGCACCTAAAACATTCTTTTCATGATCTACAAGCATAGAAAATTTACTACTCTCCACATAAGCAAAATTCTTCTCATGAATAATAGTGGGAGCAAACTCAACAAAATAACTAACATGTGATTGAGAATTAAGCTCGAGATGACAAGTTTCCATAGTTATCATTATTATTTAAAGCATACGTGTCATCACAATAATCATCATAGATAGGAGGCATGCTTTCATCATAGTAAATTTGCTCATCAAAGCTTGGGGGACAAAAATATCATCTTCATCAAACATAGCTTCCCCAAGCTTGTGGCTTTGCATATCATTAGCATCATGGATATTCAAGGAATTCATACTAACAACATTGCAATCATGCTCATCATTCAAATATTTAGTGCCAAACAATTTAATGCATTCTTCTTCTAACACTTTGGCACAATTTTCCTTTCCATCATACTCACGTAAAAGATATTAAAAGGTGAAGCGTATGAGACAAACTCAATTCCATTTTTTTTGTAATTTTCTTCTATAAACTAGACTAGTGCTAAAACAAGAAACAAAAAGATTCGATTGCAAGATCTAAAGATATACCTTCAAGCGCTAACCTCCCCGGCAACGGCACCATAAAAGAGCTTGATGTCTACTACACAACCTTCTTCTTGTAGACGTTGTTGGGCCTGCAAGTGCACAGGTTTGTAGGACAGTAGCAAATTTCCCTCAAGTGGATGACCTAAGGTTTATCAATCCGTGGGAGGCGTAGGATGAAGATGGTCTCTCTCGAACAACCCTGCAACCAAATAACAAAAAGTCTCTTGTGTCCCCAACACACCCGATACAATGTCAAATTGTATAGGTGCACTAGTTCGGCGAAGAGATGGTGATATAAGTGCAAAATAGATAGTAGATATAGGTTTTTGTAATCTGAAATAATAAAAAAAGCAAGGTAACAAGTGGTAAAAGTGAGCGTGACGGTATTGCAATGATAGGAAACAAGGCCTAGGGTTCATAGTTTCACTAGTGCAAGTTCTCTCAACAATAATAACATAACTGGATCACATAACTATCCCTCAACATGCAACAAAGAGTCACTCCGAAGCCACTAATAGCGGAGAACAAATGTAGAGATTATGGTAGGGTAAAACCACCTCAAAGTTATTCTTTCGGATCAATCTATAAAAGAGTTCGTACTAGAATAACACCTTAAGACACAAATCAACCAAAACCCTAATGTCACCTAGATACTCCGTTGTCACCTCAAGTATCCGTATGCATGATTATAAGATATGCATCACACAATCTCAGATTCATCCAACCAACATAAAAGTACTTCAAAGAGTGCCCCAAAGTTTCTACCGGAGAATCATGACGAAAACGTGTGCCAACCCCTATGCATAGGTTCCCAATGTCACGAAACCCGCAAGTTGATCACCAAACATACATCAAGTGGATCGATAGAATAACCCATTGTCACCACGGTTATCCCACGCAAGACATACATCAAGTGTTCTCAAATCTTTAAAGACTCAATCCGATAAGATTACTTCAAGGGAAAACTCAATCCATTACAAGATAGTAGAGGGGAGAAAACATATGATCCAACTATAAGAGCAAAGCTCGCGAGACATCAAGATCGTGCCAAATCAAGAACATGAGAGAGAGAGAGAGATCAAACACATAGCTACGGGTACATACCCTCAGCCCCGAGGGTGAACTACTCCCTCCTCGTCATGGATAGCGCCGGGATGATGAAGATGGCCTCCGGTGAGGGTTCCCCCCTCCGTGGTGCCTAACAAAGGTCCCGATTGGTTTTTGTGGCTACAGAGGCTTGTGGCGGCGGAACTCCTAATCTATCTTCCGCTCGAAGTTTTAGGGTACGAGTTATATATGGGTGAAAGGAGAACGTCGGTGGAGCTACGGGGCCCCACGAGGTAGGGGGCGCCAGGGTGGGCGCGCCCCCCACCCTCGTGGGCAGCCCGGGACTCCCCTGACGTGCACTCCAAGTCCATCAGGTGGGTTTCCTTCCAAAATTTACTTCTCCAGTCGATTTCATTCCGTTTTGACTCCGTCTGATATTCCTTTTCCTCAAAACACTGAAATAGGCATAAAACAGCAAATCTGGGCTGGGCCTCCAGTTAATAGGTTAGTCCCAAAAGTAATATAAAAAGTGGATAATAAAGCCCAATATTGCCTAAAACAGTAGATAAAGTACCATGGGGCAATCAAAATTATAGATACGTTGGAGACGATCGTGCTTTGCAATCTTGGAGAAATTCTCTATGAACCTCCGGTAATATCCGCGAGTCCAAGAAAACTCCTGAAGTCTCCAACTGACGTGGGTGTTGCCCATTTAGTCACAGAAACAACCTTGGTGGGGTCTACTGCTATTCCTTCTCCGGATATAACATGTCCGAGAAATCCAACTTCCTTCAACTAGAATTCACACTTGCTGAATTTGGCATATAACTGATGTTCCCTGAGCTTCTCAAGAACCAAACACAAATGCTCCTTATGCTCTTCTTCATTCTACGAGTAGACCAATATATCGTCAATGAACACTACGACAAACTTATCCAAAACCTCCATATAAACACCTTGTTCATCATGTTCATGAAATATGCAAAAGCGTTAGTCGCACCAAATGACATATCGGTATACTCAGATAGCCGCATCTTGTGGTAAAAGCTGTCTTGGGTATATCCTGCCTCGTATCTTCACCGGTGGTATCCTCGATCGCAGACGATCTTGGAAAATACTTTAGCTCCTTGCAATTGGTCAAACAAATCATTGATCATCGGCAAGTGGGTACTTGTTCTTGATCGTCACTTCATTCAACGCACGATAATCAACAACCATCCTTAACGATCCATCCTTCTTTTCCACTAGAAGTACTGAACATCCCGAAGGTGATGAACTTGGTCGAATGTACCCTTTATCCAGTAACTCCTTAATCTGCTTCTTAATCTCCTCGAAGTCCTTTATGCGGCATCCGATACGGTCACTTTGATATTGGCCCGGTGCCCGGCAAAGCTCAATCAAAACTCAATGTCTCTATCTGGTGGCATGCACAGCAACTCCTCCGAAATACATCGTGGAAATCCTTTACCACCGGTACTTCCTCCTGTACAACTCCTGATAACAAAATTCACTTGAGTCCTCTTCGGCACATGTCGGGATACATACTTGATCCTTCTTCCTTCTGGGGTGGTGAGCATAATCGACTTACTGGCGCAATCGATGTTTCCTCCATACATCGATAGCCAATCCATACCCAGAATCATATCCAACCCTTGTGACTCCAGAATTATCAGGTCTGAGTGGAAAAACATGCCTACCTATGGTCAAAGGCATCTGAAAACATCCTTGGGTTGCCATATGCTCTGCTCCTGGCGAACTTACTAACATCAATGTTCTAAGATCTTTGGTGGGAAACTTACATTGATCCACAAATCCCCTTGATATGTATGAATGTGATGCACCAAAGATCAAAAAGAACAATTGCGAGAAATGACGTAACCAAGAACTTACCTATTCTTGCATCTGGCTGACCTTCAACCTTCTCCACACTAACGTGGTTCACTTGTCCCCTGTTGAAAGGGTTGGGCTTCTTCCCAGAGCTTCCATTGCCATTTCCATTCTTTGCTTCAAAACACTCCGTGGCATAATGTCCATTCTTCCCGCACTTGAAACAATTAATGTGACATAGATCCTTCTTGGCGGGTGTTGCTGGGTTGGAACGGTTCTGGCCGTTGCTTCCTCCATTCCCATTCCCATTCCCATTCTTGGGGCCACTATGGTTATGCGAACTTCCTCCATTGGAATTATGACCTCCATGGTTATGGTGAATGTGTCCTCCCGAGTTCGGGGTAAAACGGGGTCTCTGCTGAGCTCCTGAATTGTACTTCCCTTGTTCATACTTCCTCTTGCGGCTGTCTATCTGCTGCTGCTTTCCTTCAATCATGAGAGCTCTATCTACCAACTCCTGGTAGTTGTTGAAGGTTGCCACCATCAACTGCATGCTCAAATTTCATCATTCAGTCCTTCTAGAAACTTCTCCGCTTAGCGGCATCTCAGAGCAACGTCGCTGGGGGCATAACATGCTAACTTACTAAAATCATCCACATACTGGCCCACTATGCGTCCTCCTTGGTGCAAGTTGCGAAATTCACGCTTCTTCATGGCCATAGCTCCTGCTGAAACATGGGCAGTGCGGAAAGCGTGCTGAAACTGATCCCATGTAACTGTGTCAATGGGATAGGTGGCTGTGAAATTCTCCCACCATGATGCTGCGGGTCCATCCAGCTGGTGTGCGGCAAAACGCACTCTCTCCGCATCTGTGCATCCTGCAGTGGTCAACTCCCTTCCAATCTTGTGGAGCCAATAATCTGCAACAATCGGCTCGGTGCTACTAGAGAACACCGGCGGATTCAGCCTTAGGAAACGAGCTAAGTGATCAACAGGTGGTGGTGGTGGTGGGTTGTTGTTGTTGTTCCCTTGGTTCTGATTCTGAACTAGTAGCTGCATCAGGGTATTCTACTGCTGGATCAACTGGGTGAGCTCCGGTGGGAAAGCAAATCCATTGTCACGTCTCGGAGGCATCTGATGGGTTTAGAAAAGGTGAGAAAACAGAATAGAATGAGGTCTAGAGGGAAAACACTACCCATATGCACATGAGACAAACGCAAATATGTCACTTCAATCAATTCAAACACTGGCATACAATCGGTCTAACTATCGTTACAAAGTTCTTGGACTATACTATATACATGGGGAATACTACTAATGACATGGTGGTCGACTAGAAGTTTTAATCAGAGAAGACTCCATGATATCTGCTCCAGCCTTCATCAACATAGTCATCATCACTATCATCAGGGTCCGAGTCGGTGTCGTCGATGATGATGTTGTCCTCCGAACGAATGGAATCGTCGTCATCTCCTCCTGGCACGGGGTCTCCCATGAACACTCCTAGCTTCCTTGTCAAATCGTCATTCTTCTCCACTAGTATCATCATTTCCTCTTCATATCCATCGCGTGTACACTTGAGTTCTTCCTCTAGCTCCGTGATCTTGATCATTGCCTTCTTCAGATCTATCATGCATGCGCACATTTGGTTCTCCTGGCGACGAATGTGCTGGTTTAACTCCTGGATGAAAGCTGCAATGGATCTGCCCCTCCTGGTGCTTATCATCTCCCATTGCTCGCCTCGGCACCCACATATCTGGTAGATAGTATCCTTGAGATCCTTGGGGTAAACTTCACCAATGCGCCCCATGGTGATGTGAGCTGCCATGCTCTTTCCAAGACTCCAGGTTGGTGCATCAAAGGAAAACTCTATGGGCTCAGTAACTGGCATGAACGTCCTTCCTGGAACTTGAACTTGAATCATCCAACGCCTCTTCTCGTAAATCAAGGCGATGTAGGTCCTTGTGAAGCTCGGTATTCGATGTTCAGTACCTAGTAACTTCATTCAAGTGTCGTCCAAAAGGTGTATCTTCATCCGTTGGGTAAACTTGTTCCTTGCATTCGCCATCCTATAGAGAGTAGAAATGGGAGAGAAGTCAGAAATGAGTAGAGAAGAGTGTACTATGGTCTTAGCTTAGTGGTCGTGTCCTACAGTCAGCGTGTGCTCTGATACCATCTTGTAGCGACCAGACCTCAAACAGTCTAGTCTCTGTGCATCAGTGTCATCCCTGGATCGATAATGCTGACATGCATAGTACTTGAGGATTTATAACAGAGTAGCAATCACACAATTATTACAACAAATCTCTCAAAAGAGAACATATTACAATAATATGGATTAAGGCCATCTAATAACGATAACAAATGAAGGCTTGTAAGATAAAGTGAGTCCATCAACTCCAACGGCATAGCTGAGTGAACGACAACGACCTATGGCTCCTTACTCGTCGTCTGAAACGTCTGCAACATGATATGTTGCAGCCCGAAACGGGTCAGCACATGGAATATGCTGGCAATGTAACACATAGAGTAACGAACAGAATAAATGCTATAACTACATGCAAATAGGCTGGTGGAAAGCTCTATGGTTACAGTTTTGCATAAAGCCAATTTTTTCCTACAACAAATTAATAAATTTTATTTAACTATCATGGTGGTTGTTAAACATTGAGAAGGTTTCTCCAACTCAATCCCAATTAAACATCATCATTAACCCAATCAAATTAATTTAGAGTGATGAGATCAACATGATAATCCAAGAACCACATACTCAAGATGTCCATAACTGGGGACACGACTAACCATGATTAGTTTGTACACTCTGCAGAGGTTTATGCGACTTTTTCCCACAAGACTCGATCTCCTCTGTTGGATTTCTCGCACTACATGGTGTTTGAGAAACGGATGACCGAGACACGCCTTTTCGTAAACATTAACTCTTTACTCGGGTGGATAGTTACACCTACTTTCTCCTACATCTGCTAGCCCACCACCGAAAGAGGTCATGCAACCTACTCAACTATGCTAGAGCCCATAATAGCTTGTGGCTGCACAGGAAGTTTCTAGCATGAATAATCTTATGATCCCTTTGAGACTGGGTAGCAAACCGTAGGATGAGCACACGAGTACTCCGGGATATCCTAGGAAAACACTGGATTCACCAGGTGCCCTGACAACCACTAGGTGCTCCAGGGTGCCTCAAGCAATCCACCCAGATGTGTATTTAAGTAGCCACCTTAAGTTAACCATTAATTAACAATACTCACATCTGTCAGGGATACACTCACCCAATCCACGTCTACGAGCATAGCATAGCAATCTTGAGCATAACGTAGAAGTAACTCCCAAAGGTCTGATAATAAAAGGACAATAGGTTCTACCTCATCATCTACTTCCCAAAAACCCACATGTTAAAACAGATCCTAACCATGCAATGTTTGAGGGTTTGATCTAATGCATAAAAACTGGGTAATAAAGAGATATGATCAAAGTGTTACTTGCCTTGCTGATGATCTGCAAAACCTAGGGACTCGTAGTAGCACGCTTCGCACTCCGGGTATTCTATCGTAAACAAACAAGCATACAATAAGCACTCAACTATAAGCACGGGTAAAACTCAGATAAGAAGAACTAACTAAAAAGTTCAACTGAAGAACTCCAGTTTACAAAAAGAATCAAATCAAACGGAGCAACAAAACTCAAACTACGAAAGAAACAAGATCCGTTTACTAATCTGGACTAAAGTCAATTTTTACAGTAGCAAAAACTTGTTCAAGTTGGTTAAACAGAAAGAGGGCTTCGACACGAAGATCTAGGCGCTTGAATCCCGTGATTCCGATAAATGAGCGAAAAGATAAACTAAAACGAAGATCAGGGCAGAAATCGCGATAAAAAATAATCACGGAAAAACCCTGGAAAAAGAAAAAATCGACGAAAGCTAACGAATCTAACGCTCATTGCCCGCGGTTAATCGACGAACAACATTCGTTGAAACGAACGCAGACGGATTTAACGTCCGTTATTTAACTAAACCGAAAAACCGAACCGATCTAATCTAAAAATAAATCTAGGTTTTCCAAAAACGAACGGTTTCCAATAAACCACCGCGAGGTCCAGCGGGCGGCGGGCTCCCAAGAGGTTCGAGGCGGGCGCGGGCGGCTCCGGGAGGCGGGTGGCTGCGCGAGGGCGACGCCAGGCGAGGCGGCGCGCGCGAGGGCGGCAAACAAGGGATCGAGGCAAGGCGGCTAGGGTTTGGGCGGGGTGGGCTGCCGGTTTATAAACGCCGGCCGGGCTGCGATGTCCGGGTTGTACATGGCCCGTTTAGGTCGGTAACTTTTGTTTGTTTTAATAAATCCGACGCGCAGAAAAACACATAAAAGAAATACTAAACAGACTCCAAAAATCCTGGAAAAAAATTCCCCGTTCTTTAAAAATATAGCGGACAAGGTGAACATTTATTTGGGCCTCTAATGCAATTTTGAAAAACACATTTTTTCCTAATTCAAATAAAATAGCAATAAAACTCCAAATAAAATACTTATTTGATTTTAATATTTTTCCTCCAATATTTCTTTATTTTGGAGAAGTCATTTAACCCCTCTCTTTTATTTTCATATTGGAAATATTAGGAAAGAAAAATAATTAAAACGAAATGATCCTTTTTCCAAAATTTGATAAAACTCAAATATGAAAATAATGAAATCCGCAACTCTCTCCGTGGGTCCTTGAGTTTCTTAGAATTTCTAGGATCAACCAAAAATGCATGAAAAGATGATATGCAAAGATGATCTAATGTATAACATTCCAAATTGGAAATTTGTGATGTTACAACAAATCACACGAATCTTCCCTTTTCTCGCAGAATCAAATTGGAAGATCATCAACCAAACTATTAAAAAAATCAGCAACTGAAAGTAGCAGAACAACACTTAAACATATTATTACCCCATGATTCGGGCATTTGTAGAAGACTCGGTCAGGGTTGAGGATTGTGGTAGAGACGCGAGGGATGACTCTGCGTGATTTGCAGCAGTGGCACCACACAAATGGCAGCGGGTTGCGATGAGCAACCGGCTGCGGCGCGTGTGCCAGTGGGGGTGTGATGAGATCTACAGGCGATGGTACGGGTGGCGACTTGGCGCATATCTGGTTGTTGCCTGCTGAAGAGCAGGTGGACGAGCAGCCAGCGGACATGGTTGCTGCGGCCAGAGCTTCTGATGCTAGGAAGAGTAAGTAGACAAGAGGAGAAGCGAACGTTGGATATGTCAGTTTCATTACTTGCAGAGTAGCATAGCACCATATATAGTCATAGTCTAGGTTTGGATTCGAACCAGCTACAGGAGCACGTCTCTCTTTTTCTAGAACTCAAAGAATGTCTGCTTATTGGTACACTAGCTTGTTCTCAGACGCCTTCTCAAGTCTTGGATTTTCTTTTCCTTTTATTGCAAGGAAGGAAGGAGGACAAAATTGAAAGTTCTCGACTCAAACCCAAGACCTCTCGGTTGAAAACCAAGGGTGCTAGTCACTTATGTGGTGAACGTTCCCTGGGAGGAGGACGACAAACGAACGCATTTTCCTCGCAGTTTTAGTTGCAACACAAGATCAAACGGTCGCAGTTTCAGAAATGTTATCAGGCGAATGAGCCCAGTTTTTCTTTTCTTCCTATATATAAAACAGTATGCTACTTGGTCTCGGCTTTGTCAACAAATGATTGTGCCAACCTTGAACGTTGGATTGACATTCAGTGTCTGTCGTGTTTCTTCGGTCTCTTCTTTCTCGAACAGCCAAAGCCAAACCAACGCCGGCGGGACCGCCTGCTCCCGCCTCCCACGGCAGGTTGTGCTGCCACGCACGCATCATGGCCACATCACACCCTAAAACTCTGTGCATCTTCCCTGGCTCCTGTTCGTTCCCGTCCGAGGCGTCACCATCATCATCTGCCTTGGTTCGCTCGCTGCGGCGCCGCCCTCCGGTGTTGTCAACATGGTCAACAACCGATAGGAATAAGGAGATGACTATACATGGTGAGGATGACAGTAGGGACCCAGCAGCGCATGCAGTAATTTTGTTTTTTCGGGACGGAGAGGGGTATCAACTGGGTTGTGCGGGAGCTATGGCACGTCTAGCTCAGGCTTTTATTTCATATGTTTACCACATGACCAAATTTCAGCTTTGTTTTTTTCCTTTCTCAAAATGGCTAGCCAGCTATTTTGTTTTTTGCGTAATAACCAACGAGGCCTACTTGCTTTTCTACGCTCACAATGGAAATCTTTCAAGACGAGGGTGGATGCATTTTGCCCAGAAAATGGGCTATAAGTAATAATAAATGGGCTGTAAAATGAAAAAAAACAACAAACAGGCAGTTAGTTCCAAAATACTTTTTTCTTTTGAATTTTGATATTTTAAATTTCATTGTTTTTGTGCGGGTAAATTTTCATTGAATTTAAATTAAGGTATATTTAATTTTACAATTAATTTGAATCTGGCTAGAAATTCCGGGCTGTATGCTGTTTGGGACTGATTTGTAGGCTGACTTGTGGGTCTACTAGGTTGACGTGTAGGAAAGGCTTTGTCAACTTATTCCACAAACGATTCTAGTAGCAGCGACTGTTGGATGTTAATCCGACGGCCGTGCTACTTCTTCAATATCTGATCTTCTTGCTCCAGCCGCCCAAACTAGCGCCGATGGGACTGCCTGCTCCCGGCTCCCGTGGTAGGCTGTGCTGCCGCACAGGCCGCACCGCCCCACCCTACTCCATTGCTGGCCAGGCCATTCCTCTACTCACCCACACCTCCTGTTATTTTCCGGCGACGGCAGCAGGGACTAGAAAAACCTCGTACTCCCCAATCGCGTGGGCAACCATTGCCGAGTCTTCCCCGACTCCGTGTCATTCCCTTCCTAGGCCTCGCCGTCATCCACCGCCATCGTGCTCTCAGCGCGGCCTGGTCAACGTGGTCAACGAATGACATCTATCGGACGTGGACTATACCTGGAGAGGCTGACAGCTGGGTCCACGGCCGCACACAAGGAAATGCCTCCTTATTACGCGCAAACTAATGATTCCTCCACCCGACATCTGGGACCCACCAGAAGGGCCTCTATATTTCGCAAAAAACGTGCCCCGTTGGATGTGTCGGACCCACCAGCCTATCTTCGCACGCAAGGAAGTGCCTCCTTATTACGCACAAAATGAATACTCCCCGCTAGCTGGAACCCAAAGATAGTGGGAGGCTGACTTGTGGGCCTACCAAGTTGACGGAGATGGAGGGCTTTGTCAACTTAGTCAATATGAACGATTCTAGCTCCAGTTACCGTACGATGTTCATCCAACGGCCGTAGTGCTTCTTCAACCTCTGGTCTTCTTGCTCCAGCCGCCCAAAACAGCATCGGTCGTGCCGCGTGCTCCTGCCTCCCGTGGCCGGCTGTGATGCCGCGGAGGCCTCACCGCCCCTACTACTCCCACTGGCCGTGCCATCCCTCTACTCACCCACACTCCCTTTTATTCTCATGGGCGACGACAAATTTCACACCGCAGCCGCACCAGTGAACCCTCGTACTCCTCTCCGCGTGGGCATCCACTACCGCGTCTTCCCCGGCTCCGTATCGTCCCCTTCCTAGGCCTCGCCGTTGTCCACCTCCTTGGTGCTCTCGGCGCGGCGTGGTCAATGTGGTCAACGACCGACTTCCATCGGAAGAGTACTGTACATGGAGAGGCTGACAGCTAGGTCCACGGCCGCAACAAGGAAGTGCCTCCTTATTACGCAGAAAATAATGATTCCTCCACCTGACAGCAGGGACCCACCGGACGGGCAACCGTATTTTGTGAAAAAACCATTTCCCCACTAACTGCTGGGACCCACCAGCTACATCTTCGCATGCAAGGAAGTGCGTACGGGCAAAAAAACAATTCGCTCCCCTGACTGCTGGGACCCACCAGCTACATCTTCGCACGCAAGGAAGTGCCTGATAGTCGGGACCCACCTAGTCGAAGCGTACGTAGCGTTGTCATTCTGGTCGCGAACGTGTACGTATATACTGGTCGATGTAGAGGCGTGCACGTGTCGTAGTAGAGGCGCACACGTGTCGTAGTAGAGGCGCGCAAGTAGCATATACACGTACGTACAACGGTCAGGGTGCAAGAAAGTAAATACGGCCACGTACGTACATATGGGCGGGGTCTCAAACGCCTACTCGCGCATACGTACGGCCAGGGCTCGTGTACATGGCTGGGTCGGAACGGAGAAAATGCGTCGTCGTCGTGTTGATGGGGAGCCAACCGGCTGGGTCGGAACGGAATGTGTCATCGTATTCATCAGGAGGCCTTGGACAGAATAGCCGATGGAAACGAGGCCTGGCGTACCGCAGAACGGAGGAGACGGCCTTGTGTTCAACCGGCCACGGTCGAAACGGTATCCTGTTCATCAGGAGGGGTCTAGCGTACCACAGAACGGAGGAAACGGACTTCTGTTGGACCTCCTTGTGGGGAACGTAGCAGAAATTCAAAATTTTCCTACGTGTCACCAAGATCTATCTATGGAGAAACCAGCAACGAAGAGAAGGAGAGTGCATCTACATACCCTCGTAGATCACTAAGCGGAAGCGTTCAAGAGAACGGGGTTGAAGGAGTCGTGCATTGTCGTGATCCAAATCACCGGAGATCCTAGTGCCGAACGGACGGCACCTCCGCTCAACACACGTGACAGCTCCGGTGACATCTCCCACGCCTTGATCCAGCAAGGAGAGAGGGAGAGGTTGAGGAAGACTCCATCCAAAGAGCAGACAACGGGCGTGGTGGTGGTGGAGGAGCGTGGCAATCCTGCAGGCTTTGCCAAGCACTGCGGGAGAGAAGGAGGTGTCACGGAGGGAGGGAGGCGCCAGGACTCGGGTGTGGCTTCCTCCCTCCCTCCACTATATATAGGGGCAAGGGAGAGGAGGGGCGCAGCCTTGGCCCTTCCTCCAAGGAAGGGTGCGGCCAGGAGGAGTCCATCCTCCCTAAGGCACCTAGGAGGTGCCTTCCCCTTTAGGACTCTCCCTTTCCCTTATCTCTTGGCGCATGGGCCTCTTGGGAGCGCACCAGCCCACCCGGGCTGGTCCCCTCCCACACTTGGCCCATGCAGCCCTCCGAGGATGGTGGCCCCACTTGGTGGACCCCGGACCCTCCCGGTGGTCCCCAGACATTACCGATAAAACCAGAAACTTTTCCGTGACCAAAACAGGACTTCCCATATATATTTCTTTACCTCCGGACCATTCTAGAACTCCTCGTGACGCCCAGGATCTCATCCAGACTCAACAACATTCGGTAACCACATACAAACTTCCTTTATAACCCTAAGCGCCATCGAACCTTATGTGTAGACCCTACGGGTTCGGGAACCATGCGCATATGACCGAGACGTTCTTCGGTCAATAACCAACAGCGGAATCTGGATACCCATGTTGGCTCCCACATGTTCCACGATGATCTCATTGGATGAACCACGATGTCGAGGATTCAACCAATCCCGTATTCAATTCCCTTTGTCCAGCGGTATTGTACTTGCCCGAGATTCGATCGTCGGTATCCCGATACCTTGTTCAATCTCGTTATCGCAAGTCTCTTTACTCGTTCCGTAACACATCATCCCGTGATCAACCCCTTGGTCACATTGTGCACATTATGATGATGTCCTACCGAGTGGGCCCAGAGATACATCTCCGTTTACACGGAGTGACAAATCCCAGTCTCGATTCGTGCCAACCCAACAGACACTTTCGGAGATACCTGTAATGCACCTTTATAGCCACCCGATTCGTTGTGGCGTTTGGTAGACCCAAAGCATTCCTACGGTATCCGGAGTTGCACAATCTCATGGTCTAAGGAAAAGATACTTGACATTAGAAAAGCTTTAGCATACGAACTACACGATCTTTGTGCTAGGCTTAGGATTGGTCTTGTCCATCACATCATTCTCGCCAATGATGTGATCCCGTTATCAACGACATCCAATGTCCATGGTCGAAACCGTAACCATCTATTGATCAACGAGCTAATTAACTAGAGGCTTACTAGGGACATGGTGTTGTCTATGTACCCACACATGTATCTGAGTTTCCTATCAATACAATTATAGCATGGATAATAAACGCGATTATCATGAACAAGGAAATATAATAATAACTAATTTATTATTGCCTCTAGGGCATATTTCCAACACTCCTATGGTCGAAACGGGGTCCTGTTGATTGGGAGGGGTGTGGCGTACCGCAAAACGGAGGAAACGGACTTGTGTTGGAGCGCTATGGTCGAAACGGGGGTCCTGTTCATTGGGAGGGGTGTGGCATACCGCAAAACGGGACTCCACGGGATACTGTTCATCTCCACCGTCGACCTCCTCCAGCCTCCACCTGCGACTATTCATCCACAGGCTACTGTTCAACCAGACCTCTCCATGGGCTCCTGTTCAACCACCCCTCCACGGGCTATTGTTCATCTAGCCCTCCACCGCCTACTGTTCAACCGGCCCTCCATGGGGTCCTGTTCATCCAGCCCCAACCGGCTTGATCGAGGGGGGTCCTGTTCATCCAGAGGCAACACCACGGGGACATGTTCATCCACCCTCCGGAACTGCTCATCCAACCCCCCCAAAGAATGCTCACTGCTCATCCAACTCCCCCAAAGAACGCCACTGTTCATCCAGAGCCAGCGTCGATCGGCTTCAGTTAGCAGCAGAGCTGGCGAATCACTCAGGTTCGGTAACGTAGCTAGTGCAATCGCTCGGGTTCAGTTAGGCGACACCTCGCTTGGGTTCAGTTAGAGCCCAACGCCTCGCACCCACGCGCATAAGGTACGAGAGAAACGTGCATTGCTCGGCCCCCGACCACCCACCGTAACCGGGAACTCCCCGATATTTTCCTCGGCCTTGCTTCTACCATGGTTTTTTCTGTTATGGACAGCCCAAAGAATGTCATGCAGCTGCGTCTCCGGACCGCCCAAGACGAAAAGGCCATTTTCTGTCATGGTTTTTTGTCATAGAAGTAGGAGCCCACCACATCTATGATGATACCGGTTTTGTCACAATTATCATCATAGAAGTGTCATAAGTATGACACAAAAAAATCCTTCGATCCAAAATGTCATGGATGTGTCTTTTTTTTGTAGTGTAGCCAGTCCGGTTGTTTGATTTCTCTGATGAATCCGGCCTCGAGCAGTTTGGCTAGCTCCTCTCCCATAGCTGTTGGGGAATGAAGTAATTTCAAAAAAAATCCTACGATCACGCAAGATCTATCTATGTGATGCATAGCAACGAGAGGGGAGAGTGTGTCCACGTACCCTCGTAGACCGAAAGCGGAAGCGTTATGACAACGCGGTTGATGTAGTCGTACGTCTTCACGATCTGACCGATCTTAGCACCGGACGTACGGCACCTCCGCGATCAGCACACATTCAACTCGGGGACGTCCATCGTACTCTTGATCCAATTGAGGCCGAGGGAGAATTTCGTCAGCATGACGGCGTGGTGACGGTGATGATGAAGTTACCAGCACAGGGCTTCGCCTAAGCACTACGACGATATGACCGAGGTGTGTAACTATGGAGGGGGGCACCGGCACCGCTAAGGATGGCAATGGGTCGGGTTTGGATCGGGTTGAACAATACCAAATCCATATCCATATCCATGAAGACAGTCTTTGTCCATCAGTGAAAAAAATCCATGGGTGATAAATTGTGTCCATGTACAAACCCGATGGATATCCATACCCACTGGATATCCATTGGGTCCTCTCGAGACATATAAATAAGACATAACACAGTGTTAACATAAGCTCCTCCATTCTTCACCTTGTGGCAGGCTAGGCCCCACTTATGCTAAATATCAACTTATGGTAAATCAACGCCCACTAACAAGCTGAGATCATTTAGTATTTTTCTAATAATTGGAACAAGGAGATAAAAATAAGGGAAGGGGCGTTGGAGTCTCACATTGAGGGGATTGGATGTCAACTAATAAAAGTTATGATGGGGATTATGCGATTTCTTTTGCATGTTTTAGATAACAAAGTGTAAAATTGTAGTGGGACATGTGACTATGGGGTAGGAATAGTAGATTTATGCCCAGTAACCATACTATCGGGTCGGGTTTGGATATACCCACGGGTACAAGATTGTATCCATGCCCTACCCACGAGAAAATGGGTCGGGTTTGGGCAGCGTCCATGGACACAAAAGCATATCCAAACCCTGTCCATTGGGGTCGGGTATCCATGGATATCCATGTCCATGGGTAAAATGCCATCCTTAGGCACCGCACATGGCTAAAAATGTCAACTTGTGTGTCCTAGGGTGCCCCTTCCCACGTATATAAAGGAGGGAGGGGAGGCCGGCCGCCTCTCTAGGCGCCATAAAGGGGAGGAGTCCTCCTCCTAGTGAGAGTATGCTACGCCTTGAGCTTGCGTTGGTTATCCTTGAAGAGGAAAGGGTGATGCAGCAAAGAAAGTAGCATAAGTATTTCCCTTGGTTTTTGAGAACCAAGGTATCAATCCAGTAGGAGGCTCCTCGAATGTCTCACGCACCTACACAAACAAACAAGAACCTCGCAACCAATGCAATAAAGGGGTTGTCAATCCCTTCACGACCACTTGCGAGAGTGAGATCTGGTAGAGATAGTATGATAAGATAAATATTTTTGGTATTTTTATGATATAGATTGGAAAGTAAAAGATGCAAATAAAAGTAGATGGAAACTTATATGATAAAAGATAGACCCAGGGGCCATAGGTTTCACTAGTGGCTTCTCTCAAGATAGCATAAGTATTACGATGGGTGAACAAATTACTGTCGAGCAATCGACCTCTATCCAGCATGCATCTAGAGTATTAAGTTCATAAGAACAGAGTAACGCATTAAGAAAGATGACATGATGTAGAGGGATAAACTCATGCAATATGATATAAACCCCATCTTTTTATCCTCGACGGCAACAATACAATACGTGCCTTGCTGCCCCTGCTGTCACTGGGAAAGGACACCGCAAGATTGAACCCAAAGCTAAGCACTTCTCCCATTGCAAGAAAGATCAATCTAGTAGGCCAAACGAAACTGATAATTCGAAGAGACTTGCAAAGATAACTTAATCACACATAAAAGAATTCAGAGGAGATTCAAATATTTCTCATAGATAAACTTGATCATAAACCCACAATTCATCGGATCTCGACAAGCACACCGCAAAAATAGTTACATCGAATAGATCTCCAAGAAGATCGAGGAAACTTTGTATTGAGATTCAAAGAGAGAGAAGAAGCCATCTAGCTAATAAATATGGACCCGAAGGTGTGTGGTAAACTACTCACAACTCATCGGAGAGGCCTTGGAGATGATGTAGAGGCCTCCGTGGTTGATTCCCCCTCCGGCGGAGCGCCGGCGAAGGCTCCAAGATGGGATCTCGCGGATACAGAAGGTTGCAGCGGTGCAAATAGTTTTTCGTGGTGTTCCTGGATGTTTTTGGGGTACATGGATATATATAGGAGGAAGAAGTAGGTCGGTGGATGCTCTAGGGGCCCACGAGGGTGCGGGGCATGCCCACCCCCAAGGGGCACGCCGGGCACCCTCGTGGCCGCCTCGGTTGTTGCTTGACTTCCACTCCAAGTCCTCTGGATTGCATTTGTTCCAAAAAGATCGCTCCCGAAGGTTTCATTCCATTTGGATTCCGTTTGATATTCCTTTCCTTTGAAATACTGAAATAGGCAAAAACAACAATTTGGGCTGGGCCTCCTGTAGTGGGTTAGTCCCAAAAATTATATAAAAGTGTAGAGTAAAGCCCATAAACATCCAAAACAGGTAATATAATAGCATGGAACAATCAAAAATTATAGATACGTTGGAGACGTATCAAGCATCCCCAAGCTTAATTCCTGCTCATTCTCGAGTAGGTAAATGATAAAAACAGAATTTTTGATGTGGAATGCTACCTAGCATAATTCTCAATGTAATTTTCTTTATTGTGGCATGATTGTTCAGACCCAAATGATTCAAAATAAAAGCTTATAAAACATAAAAACAGTAATACTTGAAGCATACTAACAAATAATCATGTCTTATCAAAATAGCATAGCCAAAGAAAGCTCATGCCTACAAAATCATATAGTTAGGCCATGCTTCATTTTCATTACACAAATACTCCCATCATGCACAACCCCGGTTTCAGCCAAGGAATTGGTTCATACTTTTTAACGCTGCTTCAGCTTTTTTCAACTCTTACGCAATACATAAGCGCAAGCCATGGACATAGCACTATATGTGGTATATGGTGGTTGTGAAGACAAAACGGAGAAGATAGTCTCACATCAACTAGGCGTATCAACGGGCTATGGAGATGCCCATTAATAGATATCAATGTGAGTGAGTAGGGATTGCCATGCAATGGATGCACTAGAGCTATAAATATATGAAAGCTCAACAAAAGAAACTAAGTGGGTGTGCATCCAACTTGCTTGCTCACAAAGACCTAGGGCATTTTGAGGAAGCCCATCATTGGAATATACAAGCCAAGATCTATAACGAAAAATTCCCACTAGTATATGAAAGTGACAACATAGGAGACTCTCTATCATGAAGATCATGGTGCTATTTGAAGCATAAGTGTGGAAAAGAGATAGTAGAATTGTCCCTTCTCTCTTTATCTCTCATTTTTTTATTTGGTGGGCTTCTTTGGCCTCTTTTTTTATTTGGTGGGCTTCTTTGTCCTCTTTTATTTTCATAAAGTCCGAAGTCTCATCCCGACTTGTGGGGGAATCGTAGTCTTCACCATCCTTTCCTCACTTGGGACAATGCTCTAATAATGAAGATCATCACACCTTTATTGATTTACAACTCAAAAATTACAACTCAATACTTAGAACAAAATATGACTCTATGTGAATTCCTCCGGCGGTGTATCGGGATATGCAATGAATCAAGAGTGACATGTATGAAAAATTATGAAGGTGGCCTTACCACAAATACGATGTCAACTACATGATCATGCAAAGAGCAATATGACAATGATGGAGCGTGTCATAATAAACGGAATGGTGGAGAGTTGCATGGCAATATATCTCGGAATGGCTATGGAAATGACATAATAGGTAGGTATGGTGGCTGTTTTGAGGAAGGTAAATAATAGATGCATGATACCGGCGAAGGTTGCGCGGCATAATAAAGGCTAGGAAAATGGAAGGATAAGTGTGCGTATGTCCATGGACTCACATTAGTCATAAAGAACTCATATACTTATTGCAAAAGTCTACTTGCCCTCGAAGCAAAGTACTACTAAGCATGCTCCTAGGGGAAGGGTTGGTAGGAGTTAACCATCGCGCCATACCGACCTCCACTCATAAGGAAGACAATTAAAAGAGCACCCCATGCAACAAATTTGTCACACAACATTTACCATACGTGCATGCTACGGGACTTGCCAACTTCAACACAAGTATTCTCAATTTAATAATTACCCAACTAGCATGACTCTAACATTACCACCTTTATATCTCAAAACAATTATCAAGCATCAAATTGATCAGTGTTTAATGCACTCTCTATGATAGTTCTTATTATACCCAACTTGGATGCTCATCATTCTAAGACCAAATTTATAACTATAGAAAATACCATGCTGTTCTAAAATACTCTCAAAATACTATAAGTGAAGCATGAGAGATCAACAATTTCTTCAAAATAAAGCCACCGCCGTGCTCTAGAAAATATAAGTGAAGCACATAGAGCAAAATTATCTAGCTCAAAAGATATAAGTGAAGCACATAGAGTATTCTAATAAATTCCAAATCAAGTGGGTCTCTCCCAAAAGGTGTGTACAGCAAGGATGATTGTGGTAAACTAGAAAGCAAAGACTCATATCATACAAGACGCTCCAAGCAAAACACATATCATGTGGCGAATAAAAATATAGCTCCAAGTAAAGTTACCGATAGACGAAGACGTAAGAGGGGATGCCTTACGGGGCATCCCCAAGCTTAGGATTTTGGTTATCCTTGAATATCTTGGGGAGCCATGGGCATACCCAAGCTTAGGCTCTTTCCACTCCTTATTCCATAGTCCATCAAATCTTTACCCAAAACTTGAAAACTTCACAACACAAAACTCAACAGAAATCTCATAAGCTCTGCTAGTGCAAGAAAGAAAAACCACCACATAAGGTACTGTAATGAACTCATTCTTTATTTATATTGGTGTTAAACCTACTGTATTCCAACTTCTCTATGGTTCATACCCCCCGATACTAGCCATAGATGCATCAAAATAAGCAAACAACACACGAAAAACAGAATCAGTCAAAAACAGAACAGTCTGTAGCAATCTGTAACTTTCGAATACTTATGGAACTCCAAAAATCCTACAAAAATATTACGTCCAAGGCAATTTGTCTATTGACCTATAGCAAAAAGAATCAACGCAAAAGCACGTTTCTGTGATTTATTGAATTTTTTTCTCGTGAGCGCAAAGTTTCTATTTTTCAGCAGAATCAAATTAACAATTACCGTAAGTTATCCTATAGGTTCTACTTGGCACAAACACTAATTAAAACATAAAAACAGATCTAAACAGAAGCTATATGAAAAATTTATTACTAAACAGAAGCAAAAAGTAAGAAACAAAAATGAAATTGGGTTGCCTCCCAACTAGCGCTATTGTTTAACGCAACTAGCTAGGCATAAAAGCGAGGATAGATCTAAGTAGTGCCATCTTTGGCACTCAACTCATAAGTAGCTCGCATGATAGATTCATAAGGTAATTTAACTTTCTTTCTAGGGAAGTGTTCCATGCCTTTCCTTAATAGAAATTGGAATCTTATATACCCTTCCTTCATATCAATAATTGCACCAATCGCTCTAAGGAAAGGTCTACCAAGAATAATAGGACATGAAAGATTGCAATCTATATCAAGAACGATAAAATCTACGGGCACATAATTCCTATTTGCAACAATAAGAACATCATTGATCCTTCCCATAGGTTTCTTAATGGTGGAATCCGCAAGGTGCAAGTTTAAAGAGCAATCATCAAAATCATGGAAACCTAGCACATCACATAAAGTTTTCGGAATCGTGGAAACACTAGCACCCAAATCACACAAAGCATAGCATTCATGATCTTTAATTTTAATTTTTATAGTAGGTTCCCACTCATCATAAAGTTTCTAGGTATATAAACTTCCAAATTAAGTTTTTCCTCATAAGATTGCATGAAGGCATTAACAATATGTTTGGTAAAAGCTTTATTTATACTATAAGCATGTGGAGAATTCAACACGGATTGCAACAAGGAAATACAATCAATTAAAGAACAATTATAATAATTAAATTCCTTGAAATCCATAATAGAGGGTTCAATGATACTTAAAGTTATTACATCTACAATACAACTTTAAACAAATTTAGAATCAAGATATAAAAAAACTCAATTATAGGGACGACTTTTAACTAAAGTTGACTCATCTCCAGTCCCATCATAATAAAGATTCATATTGCAAAACAAAGATTTAATAGGGGATACATCAATAACTTTTAGATCTTCATCATTATTTTCATGGAAACTAGAAGAACACGCTTTTACAAAGCAATCTTTCTTAGCACGCAATCTAGCGGTTCTTTCTTTGCACTCATCAATGGAAATTCTCATGGCTTTGAGAGACTCATTGATATCATGCTTAGGTGGAATAGATCTATGTTTCAAATAATCAACATCAAATGAAAGCCTATCAACGTTCCTAGCCAAATCATCAACTTTAAGCAATTTTTCTTCAAGCAAAGTGTTAAAATTCTTTTGAGAGATCATAAATTCTTTAACGCTATTCTCAAAATCAGAGGGAATCTTATTAAAATTTTCATAAGAGTTGTTGTAGGAATTACCATAATTGCTAGAGGAATTACTAGGGAACGGTCTAGGATTAAAGTTTCCTCTATAAGCATTGTTGCCAAAATTATTCCTACCAACAAAGTTCACATCCATAGATTCATTATTATTCTCAATCAAAGTAGACAAAGGCATATCATTAGGATCAATAGGATCACTCTTAGTAGCAAACAATTTAATAAGTTCATCCATCTTTCCACTCAAAACATTAATTTCTTCTATAGCATGCACTTTTTTACTAGTAGATCTTTCGGTGTGCCATTGAGAATAATTAGCCATAATGTAAATCAAGGAGTTTAGTAGCTTATCCTAAGGTGATTTCCATAAAAGTGCCTCCCGCGGCCGAATCTAAAAGATTTCTAGAAGCAAAATTCAATCCGGCTTAAAAATTTTGTATGATCATCCATAAGTTCAAACCATGAGTAGGGCAACTGCGAATCATTAATTTCATTCTTTCCCAAGATTGGGCAACATGCTCATGATCAAGTTGTTTAAAATTCATAATACCGTTTCTAAGAGAGATGATCTTAGCGGGAGGAAAATACTTAGAGATAAAAGCATCTTTGCACTTATTCCATGAATCAATACTATTCTTAGGCAAACACGAAAACCAAGTTTTAGCACGATCTCTAAGTGAAAACGGAAATAACTTCAATTTAACAATATGATTATCTGTATCTTTCTTCTTTTGCATATCACACAAATCAACAAAATTGTTTAGATGAGTAGCGGCATCTTCACTAGGAAGGCCGGAGAATTGATCTTTCATAACAAGATTCAACAAAGCAGCATTGATTTCACAAGACACAACATCATTAAGAGGAGCAATCGGAGTGCTAAGGAAATCATTATTATTGGTATTGGAAAAGTCACACAATTTGGTATTATCTTCTGCCATCGTGACAAGCAATCCAACACACAAGCAAACAAAAGGGCAAGCGAAAGAGAGAGGAGATTGGGAAAGAGAGGGCGAATAAAACGGCAAGGGTGAAGTGGGAGAGGGGAAAACGAGAGGCAAATGGCAAATAATGTAATGCAAGGGAGATGAGTTTGTGATGGGTACTTGGTATGTCTTGACTTGAGCGAAGACCTCCCCGACAACGGTGCCAGAAATCCTTCTTGCTACTTCTTGAGCTTGCGTTGGTTTTCCTTGAAGAGGAAAGGATGATGCAGCAAAGTAGCATAAGTATTTCCCTTAGTTTTTGAGAACCAAGGTATCAATCCAGTAGGAGGCTCCTCAAAAGTCCCACGCACCTACACAAACAAACAAGAACCTCGCAACCAACGCAATAAAGGGGTTGTCAATCCCTTCACGGCCACTTGCAAAAGTGAGATCTGATAGAGATAGTATGATAAGATAAATATTTTTGGTATTTTTATGATATAGATTGGAAAGTAAAAGATGCAAATAAAAGTAGATGGAAACTTATATGATAAAAGATAAACCCGGGGGGCCATAGGTTTCACTAGTGGCTTCTCTCAAGATAGCATAAGTATTACGATGGGTGAACAAATTACTGTCGAGCAATTGATAGAAAAGCGCATAGTTATGAGATTATCTAGGCATGATCATGTATATAGGCATCACGTCCGTGACAAGTAGATCGAAACGATTCTGCATCTACTACTATTACTCCACACATCGACGGACTCCTGCCTGCATCTAGAGTACTAAGTTCATAAGAACGGAGTAACGCATTAAGAAAGATGACATGATGTAGAGGGATAAACTCATGCAATATGATATAAACCGCATCTTTTTATCCTCGATGGCAACAATACAATACGTGCCTTGCTGCCCTAACATCGCTGCGAAAGGACACCGCAAGATTGAACCCAAAGCTAAGCACTTCTTCCATTGCAAGAAAGATCAATCTAGTAGGCCAAACGAAACTGATAATTCGAAGAGACTTGCAAAGATAACTTAATCACACATAAAAGAATTCAAAGGATATTCAAATATTTCTCATTGATAAACTTGATCATAAACCCACAATTCATCGGATCTCGACAAACACACCGCAAAAAGAGTTACATCGAATAGATCTCCAACAAGATCGAGGAGAACTTTGTATTGAGAATCAAAGAGAGAGAAGAAGTCATCTAGCTAATAACTATGGACCCGAAGGTCTGTGGTAAAATACTCACAACTCATCGGAGAGGCTTTGGAGATGATGTATTGGCCCTCCGTAGTCGATTCCCCCTCCGGCGGAGCGCCGGCAAAGGCTCCAAGATGGGATCTCGCGGATACAGAAGGTTGCGGCGGTGGAAATAGTTTTTCGTGGTGCTCCTGGATGTTTTCGGGGTACATGGATATATATAGGAGGAAGAAGTAGGTCGGTGGACGCTCGAGGGGCCCACAAGGGTGGGGGACGCCCACCCCCAGGGGGCGCGCCGGGCACCCTCGTGGCCGCCTCGGTTGTTGCTTGACTTCCACTTCAAGTCCTCTAGATTGCGTTTGTTCGAAAAAGATCGCTCCCGAAGGTTTGATTCCGTTTGGACTCCGTTTGATATTCCTTTCCTTCGAAACACTGAAATAGGCAAAAAACAGCAATTCGGGCTGGGCCTCCGGTTAGTAGGTTAGTCCCAAAAATGATATAAAGTGTAGAGTAAAGCCCATAAACATCCAAAACAGGTAATATAATAGCATGGAACAATCAAAAATTATAGATACGTTGGAGACGTATGATGTCTACTACACAACCTTCTTCTTGTAGACGTTGTTGGGCCTCCAAGTGCAGAGGTTTGTAGGACAGTTGCAAATTTCCCTCAAGTGGATGACCTAAGGTTTATCAATCCATGGGAGGCGTAGGATGAAGATGGTCTCTCTCAAACAACCTTGCAACCAAATAACAAAGAGTCTCTTGTGTCCCCAACACACCCAATACAATGGTAAATTGTATAGGTGCAGTAGTTCGGCGAAGAGATGGTGATACAAGTGCAATATGGATGGTAGATATAGGTTTTTGTAATCTGAAATTATAAAAACAGAAAGGTAACTAATGATAAAAGTGAGCGTAAACGGTATTGCAATGGTAGGAAACAAGGCCTAGGGTTCATACTTTCACTAGTGCAAGTTCTCTCAACAATAATAACATAGATAGGTCATATAACAATCCCTTGACATGCAACAAAGAGTCACTCGACAAACGAAGAGATTATGGTAGGGTACGAAACCACCTCAAAGTTATCCTTTCTGATCGATCTATTCAAGAGTCAGTAGTAAAGTAACACGAAGCTATTCTTTCCGTTCAATCTATCATAGAGTTCGTACTAGAATAACACCTTAAGACACAAATCAACCAAAACCCTAATGTCACCTAGATACTCCATTGTCACCACAAGTATCCGTGGGCATGATTATATGATATACATCACACAAGCTCACATTCATCTATTCATCCAACACAAAGCACTTCAAAGAGTGCCCCAAAGTTTCTACCGGAGAGTCAAGACAAAAACGTGTGCCAACCCCTATTCATAGATTCCCAAGGTCACGGAACCCGCAAGTTGATCACCAAAACATACATCAAGTGGATCACGTGAATATCCCATTGTCACCACAGATAAGCACGGCAAGACATACATCAAGTGTCCTCAAATCCTTAAAGACTCAATCCGACAAGACAACTTCAAAGATAAAACTCAATCCATTACAAGAGAGTAGAGGGGGATAAACATCATAAGATCCAACTATAATAGCAAAGCTCGCGATACATCAAGATCATGTGAAGTCAAGAACATGAGAGAGAGAGAGAGAGAGATCAAACACATAGCTACTGGTACATACCCTCAGCCCCGAGGGTGAACTACTCCCTCCTCGTCATGGAGAGCACCGGGATGATGAAGATGGCCACCGGTGAGGGATCCACCCTCCGGCAGGGTGCCGGAACAGGGTCCCGATTGGTTTTTGGTGGCTATAGAGGCTTGCGGCGGCGGAACTCCAGATCTATTTTGTTCTTGATGTTTTTAGGGTACATGGAGATATATAGGCGAAAGAAGTCGGTTAGGGGAGCCACGCACTACTAGGGAAAACCTTATACACAGAATCTTAGCAGCTGCGTGGTTTAAAAACAGACGCTACTTCTAACTAGCAGTAGCGAGCTTGTCGAAACCACGCCATTTAATAACAAGGTAGCGATGGCGGTTGGTGACGACGCTACTACTATAATTGCCACGGCGTTGCCTGCAGGTTAGATATAGTAGGAGCGCCCTTCCAAGGACGCGCTGCTGCTAAAGTACTTAGTAGCAGCGTTTTTCTGAAAAACTCGTTGCTGCTAAGTATTGCGCCTAATCAAGTTTAGTCCCATACTGCTAAGCGAACAAGGTGTTTACCACCTTAAATATGTTACTTGTCAAATTATCTCGAGCACTTTGTCTTCATTGAACTATATGTGTAGGATCTGTGGCTGCAATATGAATCTTCCCCAGTGCCTATACAGGTACTGTGAGGATTCATCTTGACTATTTAGATTCTACACAAAAAGATCAATGATGACCAATGTATATTTTTGATGCGTGCTTAGACTTAGCAGTAGCGTGTTTCCGTAAAACGTGCTATAGCTACTTTAGCTATAGCGCGTTTCCTAAAGTGTGCTACTGCTAGTTCGACTTAACCACCCGCGGGATCAAAATTTTGCTAAGTCCTCCTTCCCCCCCCCCCCTGTTCCCCTACTCCTCTGTCGTCGCTGCCCGAGCCCGAGCCTGCCCTCACCGCCGCCGCACGAGGCCGCCCTCAACCTCACCGCCGCCGTCCGCCGCCGCTCTCGACCTCACCGTCGCCGCCCTCGACCTCACTGCCGCTGCCCGAGCCCGAGCCCGCCCTCGCCGCCCCGACCTCTCCCGTCAGAGCACCTCCCGCCACCGTCTCTCCCCTCTCTGTAAGCCCCCACCCCTCTCTCTGCTTAGTTAGTAGATGTTTTTAGTAGTAGTAGATGTTAACTTAGGGTTCATACATAATGATTTTTAGTAGTAGTAGATGTTAAGTAGTAGTAGTGATGGTACTAGTTAACTAGGGCAGTATGGTTAATAGTAGATGTTTTTTACTATTGTGTAATGTAGTTTTGTTTACTGCTTTTAGTAAGTGTTTAAAATAATTAGTAAGTAAATTAATAAACTAGTTGAGCTAGTTTAGTTTTAGTTGAACTAATTTAGTAAGAAAATTAATAAACTAGTTGAACTAGTTGAATTAATAGGACTAATGTATTTTTAGTAAGAAAATTAATATAACTAGTTGAACTACTTTATTTTTAGAAAGAACTAGTTTTTTTCTATTTATAGTAAGTTTATATTTAGTAAGAACTAGTTGAATTAACAGAACTAGTTTAAGCAATTATTCGGGATGTATTAGTGATAACTTATATAGGGTTTTTACTTTTGCAGAAATCAAGGAACCCCTCCATCATCCCCGCCGTCGTCCCCGTCACCGACCCCCTCCGACCTCGAGGTGAGACCAGCCAAATCTCCATGTCAATATGAGTCCTATAAGATAATATATATGATGTAGATAAAAATATGTATGTCCCGTGTTGCTCAAATAGGATATGTGGTTGCCCAAGTGGCCGGTCATGTTCAGGTTACACCTCCGAGTGGCCTATGTTTTGCTGGAGTGTTGATTAATTTCCGTTCCGGCAAATTTCAGGCGCTCTATATGTCCTTTTTTAGCAAAGGTCATGCCGGATTTTTTTGTGAATTCTGGCATGACTTGTGCTAGAATATGTAGGAAATATCGAGTGGCCTGGATTTTGTTGAAAAATAATGATCTAATTTAGGTTTTTTAATACATATATTTAATTGTACAAGTTTAATCATTGAATTATGAACGTAGGAAATGTCGTACTCGGACGACGAAAGTCTCCCGGGGGAGTGCAACTGGTGCCACGACGATCGAGGTCTGTGCGACAGGTTCCTTGAGCTGGACGAAGACCGGCGCTTCAGCATTAAGCTCGAGGAGACCTTCGACGTTAAAATGGCACGCAATGATGACAAGTGTTTTTTTCGTAATTAAGCATGACTTCAACTATTTCAACGTCTAATTTTCATCTTTACAATTCGACTAGCTTATCACATGCCATGCAAGACGCTATGTCTTGGAGAGGATGGGTTTTGAAGACCATGAAATTTTTGAAACAAAGAAAATACACCTAAGGACCCATCATGATATGGATTTTGAAGTAAATCTGTACAATTCTCAGAGCGTAACCCATTTTGGTTGCCAAAATTGGGAAGCACTTTGCAAAATGTATGGTTTTTATGAGGGTATGATTGTCACCATGGATCTTGGTGATCCTGATATCGAGCAAAACAATATGGACATTTGGGTCCTTGTTGATACGCTTCCGATTCTACCGCTATGTGAGTTTCTCAAACATAGTTATTAACTAATTTATATTGTTTATTTCAAAATAGTTGACAGCTTATTTCCATTGATAGCTTATTTTGATTGTTCAAACAATGTGCGGAACATGGTAGACAGAACGCACTATGCTGATGGCTCCGAATTAACTTATAAGGAGAAAAATCATCTGATCGCATTTTCTAATTACTTTGAGAATTACAATACCTATTATCGAACTCCTCCAAATTATGGTGAATACGTGCCACTAGTGCACGTGTTGAACCACGATAACTTTTATGGAGATACCCTGGTAAGATTTTTTACTATTACGACATCCGTGCATCTTTTGCATACTTCTACAACTATTACATCATTGCTAACTACAAAGTTATTACTATCTTTTTTAACAGAAAATCCCGATGGATTGTGTGCCTCATCTGATGTATCAGAATGGTCGCCTTGAAGTTCTGAACATATAGCCAGGTCATCCTCTGGATCTCACATGTGCATATCGGATTTCTAAAACCGTGAACACATGCTAATCAAAGAATGGAAAAATGTTTGGACATTCGTAAGGAGGTTCTTGGAAGCAACATTAAGCAGAAGGCAAGAATTGGAGACAGGATAATCTCCATTCTCCATAATGGAGAGCCAGGGGCTATCTTGTTTTTTGCAATTTTACCTTAGAGAATATAGTTGGTTCTAAGAGAATGTAGTAGGCCCTATGAGGTACAATATGTTTATTATGTGGTACAATGTGTGTTAGAGTTGATGATGAGGAGTGGTTGTAATAATGACTAGTGACCAACTTGCTATGTGATGTCTCATCGATGAAAACGATGATCATGAGGAGGTGTTATATGACAATGATGTATTATGGTGATAAGTTGTTAATGATATGATGATGATGATGATGATGATATTTATTATATCATTGCGTGAAAGAATCATGATTAGTTTCACGTGGATGTCCATCCACTTGAAACTAGTCCACGGTTCTTTCACCCAGTGATGTAATAACTCATTATGATGTAAAAACAATCTCTAAATTGTTGTTGTATGAAAACTTGTATAGAGGTGTATGAATACAACATGTAACAAAAAAGAAATAAAATACAGAATAATAGTAGTAGCGCGGGCTCGGAGAGGCGCTACTAGTAATTAGCAGTAGCGTTGTGCGGGGAAGGCGCTACTACTAAGTCGATGTAGCAGTAGCGCTTGTCAACCGACGCTACTGCTAACCTTTAGCTATAGCGTCAGACAAGAGCACTCCTGCCCGCCATCGATAGGGCCTAAAACCAAGGCTGCTAGGCTTTTCCCTAGTAGTGACGAGGGGCCCACGAGGGTGGGGGCGTGCCCAGGGGAGGTGGGCGCGCCTCCCTGCCTCGTGGCCACCTCGAAGCTTCCCTTGCGTGCACTCCAAGTCCCCTGAACTGCTTTCGTTCCAAAAATAACTTTCCCGAGGGTTTCATTCCGTTTGCACTCTATTTGATATTCCTTTTCTTCGAAACACTGAAATAGGCAAGAAAACAGCAATTTGGGCTGGGCCTCCGGTTATTAGGTTAGAGAGAGAGAGAGAGAGATCAAAGACATAGCTAATGGTACATACCCTCAGCACCGAGGGTGAACTACTCCCTCCTCGTCATGGAGAGCGCAGGGAGGGTGCCGGAACAGGGTCCCGATTGGTTTTTGGTGTCTACAAAGGCTTGTGGCGGCGGAACTCCAGATATATTCTGTTCTCGATGTGTTTAGGGTATATGGAGATATATAGGCGAAAGAAGTCGATAAGGGGAGCCACGAGGGGCCCACAAGGGTGGGGGTCGCGCCCAGAGGAGGTGGGCGCACCTCCCTGCCTTGTGGCTCCCTTACGTGCACTCCAAGTCCCCTAGATTGCTTCCATTCCAAAAATAACTTTCCCGAAGGTTTCATACCGTTTGGACTCCGTTTGATATTCCTTTTCTTCAAAACACTCAAATAGGCAAGAAAACAACAATTTGGGTTGGGCCTCCGGTTAATAGGTTAGTCCCAAATGTAATATAAAAGTGTATAATAAAGCCCATAAACATCCAAAACAGATAATATAATAGCATGAATGCATCATAAATTATAGATACGTTGGAGACGTATCAACGTATCAGAGTAGGACTCCCCTTTTCCTAGTCCCACTAGGAATATAAGGAAGAGGGGGAAGGAGAAAGGAAAGGGGGGCCGGCCCCCTCACCCAATTCATATTGGGCTTGGGGGGCACGCCCCCTCCTAGGATGCCTTCTCTCCTCTCCCACTAAGGCCCATTAAGGCCCATATGCTCACCGGGAGGGTTCCGGTAACCCCCGGTACTCCAGTAAATGCCCGAACTCATCTGAAACCATTCCGGTGTCCAAACATAGGCTTACAATATATCGATCTTTATGTCTCGACAATTTCGAGACTCCTCGTCATCTCCGTGATCACATGCAGGATTCCGAACTACCTTTGGTACATCAAAACACATAAACTCATAATACCAATCGTCATCGAACGTTAAGCGTGCGGACCCTACGGATTCGAGAACCATGTAGACATGACCGAGACACGTCTCCGGTCAATAACCAATAGCGGAACCTGGATGCTCATATTGGTTCCTACATATTCTACGAAGATCTTTATCGGTCAAACCGCATAACAACATACGTTGTTCCCTTTGTCATCGGTATGTTACTTGCCCGAGATTCGATCGTCGGTATCTCAATACCTAGTTCAATCTCGTTACCGGAAAGTCTCTTTACTCGTTCCGTAATACTTCATCCCGCAACTAACTCATTAGTTACAATGCTTGCAAGGCTTATAGTGATGAGTATTACCGAGAGGGCCCAGAGATACCTCTCCGAAACACGGAGTGACAAATCCTAATCTCGATCTATGCCAACCCAACAAACACCTTCGGGGACACCTGCAGAGCACCTTTATAATCACCCTTTTACATTGTGACGTTTGGTAGCACACAAAGTGTTCCTCAGGTATTCTGGAGTTGCATAATCTCATAGTCTGAGGAACTTGTATAAGTCATGAAGAAAGCAGTAGCAATGAAACTAACACGATCATAATGCTAAGCTAACGGATGGGTCATGTCCATCACATCAGTCTCCTAATGATGTGATACCGTTCATCAAATGACAACACATCACTACTAGGGAAAACCTTATACATAGAATCTTACTAGTAGCGATGGTTAGAAACATGCGCTACTGCTAATTACTAGTAGCGCAGGTTATAAACCCATGCTACTACTATGTTGATAGTAGTAGCGCCGTGTTTTACCCTCGCTACTACTAAGTGATTTCCACCGTGCCTTTCGGGACCAACCGTAGTAGTAGCACGGGTTATAAACCCACGCTACTACTAAGTTGATAGTAGTAGCGCGGGTCATAAACCCCACGCTACTACTCAATGGTATTCAGCGCCAAGACTCGAGACATTTCCATAGTAGTAGAGTTGGGTTAGCGTGGAGTATAAACCCAACGCTACTACTAAGTTATCTCCTTGCTGCCGCCAACTCCGCCTTTCTCTCCCCCATTCGCGTCACCTCTCCACCCCCACCCCACTTTCTCCTCCTCCCTATGTCGCAACCCTCGTCCCTTCCTCTCCTCCCTCCCTCCCTCCCATGGCGGAGTCGCCCGAGAATGCCGCCGCGGCGCCCGCGCCCGCGCCACCCGCCACTCCCTCCCCAGCCCCGGCGCCGGCAACGGCGCCGTCCCACCAGGTCAGGAACCCCCATGATGCGACCTCGACGCCAAGTGGGACGCCTGCCTTGACCTCTCCATCCACCGTATCGCCTATCCTCCCTTGCCGGTGCCTTCGGAGGCCTCATCCTCTTCTGTAAGCCCCCAACTCCCTCCGCCTCACCTTTCCATTCCCCTCGCTGCATCACGAGATCTATTCGCCGCGCCTCCATGGGTATCTGATGATCTAGGGTTGCGTGAAAACAATGCTCGTGTTCCATCTCGATTGGGCTAATCTGATGAGGGATTCCCTAGCTGCGTAGGTAGGGAGCGCTCCTCCAGGCGAAAACATTTGGGAACGTTACTAATGCGCATGCCTTTCTTTAGGGTGATGTAGATTGGAGCCCCAAATTTGCGTCGAGTGCTCCGAGATTCCGATGATTGTAAGCAAAAAATCGGTTATGTTTTATTTCCTGTATGTTTGTATTCTGCAGAGGCCAGAGTCTCATTTAAATTGATTCGTCAACCAGTGTATGAATAGCAGGACGTGCTTGAATTGGGCTACGCTATGTGATGGCTTTGACTGTTAGGCAGGGAAACTTTTGTTTGTGATTTTATTGGTGTGAAAATGCTTTCCTGGTGTTAGTCATGCTCTCGGAATGGTTATGGTGAATCATGGTTCTGAAAATAATTCAGTCTTACCATCATTTCCTCGTGTATGGTATTTTTTTAGAGAAAGAACAACGCTTTGTCTGATTGGGATTGTGGTCTGTGGGGGACTTAAATACTGATCTGTTTTTCAAAATTACAGCGTGTTTCCTATTAGATCTGCACCATGCTCATTTTTAGAGTAACACGGTAAGATGCATATGATATGTTTTTTATATGATTGATAGTGAGCTGGCGGACCAACTGATTCATGAGTTCAGTCTTGATGCTGTTCATTCCAAGTGTTAAGCAGGAATTGATAGGGTTGTGGTATGATTTTTATTGATCTTTGATAGTGTGAATTTGTGAAATGCTGGTTTCGCTTAAATCATCATCAAACTCGCCACCTTAGTTCTGTTCTAACAGTGACTCAAACTGCTTACACCATATAGGCTGTAGTATGTGGAGTCCTAAGTCAGTTTCATTCTCGAACTCTAGGGGCTTGTCCATTGATGTCTATGTGATGCTTGTCATCAGCTAATCTCAAATTGTTTCCCTGTATCCTATTCTGTTGAATAACTTGGATTCCTTTTATTTATATCCGTAATGAGTTTGATTTCACAAGTTCTATAAAGTAAACAATGCAACTTGTTACCGTGTCTCTGATGTTGGTAAGGGAACTATTAAAAAGTTATTTGGCTATGTGAATTGTCCTGCTTTTCCACCGATAATCCATAATTATTAGTTTGCCTAGCAATTATTAGTTTACCTGTACTATAAGCAAGTTCAAGTGATTTTGCGAATCTGCTTTCCTTTGGTTATGCCTAAGATTTCACAATCATTTTGTATTTAGTTTAGAAACTAAAAAATGAAGAGAGTTGCCTTTCCTTTTGTTATACATGCAGCCATGTGCTTGACGCCACCTGATGCGTGCATTTTGTGCTCCTATCTGCTTGTCAAGCAGAAATCTGCTGCTGTGAGAGGAGGACGACGAGGCGAGTGGCTGCTCCGACCCTGCTACTGCCCATAGATAGAAGGTCCTCTCTCTCTCTCGTTTTTTATTCCTCTCTCCGATGAGAGTTTGGTGCAACCTACCTCATAGTTGTACCCTTGGTAGAGTGATTTGTTTGACATGTTGTTGATCTGAAGTAAAACCACTTAATCATCCTCTTCCTTTTTTAAAACAAGCTAGTCTTGTCATTGTTTCCCCGTGTATAGTAATTTGAAGAAAGAACAACGCTATTCCTGTCTGGGATTGTGGTCTGTTGGGGACTTGAACACTGCTCTGTTCTTCAAAATTACAGTGTGTTTGCTCCTAATGCTCAATCATATTCTGTCCTAGATCATTATCCACTTAGGCCATTGATCTGCATAATGCACACTTTCATTTTAATATGTAAGATGTGTATGATATGTTTCAAATATGATCGATGGTAAACTTACTGACTTACTGATACCTGAGTTCTATCTTGATGCTTTTTGTTCCAAGTGTTAAGCAGGAATTGATAGGGCTGTCATATGATTTTGTTTAATCTTTGCTAATGTGAATTGTGAAATATTGGTTAAACTTAATCTGATCATCACCAAACTCTCTACACCAGAGCGACTGCACCTCAAAGCGATCGATCTACGTGCTCGGTGTCATCCCCTGGATCAAGAATGCCGACACCACACAAGACTTTCGGAGGATTTATAACAGAGTAGCAATCACACACTTATTACAATCGAATGTCTCAAGAGAGAGCTTAGTAAAGTAAATATGGCTTAAGGCCATCTAAATACGATAACAGCGGAAGGCTTGGAAGAATAAGCGAGTCCATCAACTCCAACGGCATCACTGAGTATAGAACCATGACCTAAGCACCTTACTGTCATTGAAAAGTCTGCAACATGAAACGTTGCAGCCCGAAAACGGGTCAGCACATGGAATATACTGGCAATGTAACACATAGAGAAATAATGGAATAAGCTATACTACAGGCATATATGGCTGGTGGAAAGCTCTATGGTTACAGCTTTATGTAAAGCCAATTTTTCCCTACCGCAAGGAATAAATTTATTTAACTATCATGGTGGTTGTGAAACATTGAGAATGGTTGACAGCATTCTCAATCCCAATTAAAGGTACTCAATAAAACCCAACAATATTAATTAGAAGTAACATGATGAGATTCACATGATATCCAAATACTAGATACTCAAGATGTCCATAACCGGGGACACGGCTAACCATGATTAGTTTATACACTCTGCAGAGGTTTGCGCACTTTTCCCCCCAAGACTCGATCGCCTCCGTTTGATTTCTCGCACTACAAGGTGTTTGAGAAACAGATGACCGAGACATAGTCTTTCAGAAGCGCTAGCACCTTACATGTGGGTAGACCGTACCACCTACAACCCCTACATCTGCTAGCCTACCCGTAAGAGTTCGCACAACTTAATCAACTATGCCAGAGCCCATAATGGCTTGTGGCTGCACACGTAAGTTTCTAGCATGAATAATCTCATGATCCCTTTGAGCCTGGGTGGCGGTCCAAGAAATACAGGCAAATCCGGATAGAAACCAGGTGCCTCAATCCACCCAGATGTGTGTTTAAGTTGCCACCTTAGATAAACCATTAATTAACAATCTCACATCTGTCATGGATACACTCACCCAATCCACGTCTACTAGCATAGCATGGCATTATAAGCAAACGTAGAAGTAACTCCCAGGGTTTGATAATAAAACAGGTAATAGGTACTACCTCAACTACTTCCCATCCCACAATTTAATTAGATCCTAATCATGCAAAGGTTTGAGGATAGATCTAATGCATAAAACTGGGTAGTAGAAAAGTTATGATCAAAGTGTTACTTGCCTTGCCGATGATCCATGAAACCTAGAGACTCAAGTAACAAAGCGGCGCACTCCGGGTATTCTATCGCAGACAAACAAACAAGCATACAATAAGTACTCATCTAATGCACAGGTAAAACTCTAATAGATCTAACCAGATAGTTCAACTTAAGAACTCCGGTTTGCAAAAAGAATCAAATCAAACGAAGCAACGAAAGTCAAACGACGGAAGAAAACAGCTTCGTTTTACTAATCTGGATCTAGGTAAATTTTTCAGAAGCAAAAACTTGTTTAAGTAGATTATTCGGAAAGAGGGTTTCGATACGAAACTCTAGGCGCTTGAATCGCCTGATTCCGATAAACGAGCGAAAAGTTATACTAAAACGAAAATCGGATCAAGAATCGCGATCAGAAAAATCACGAGTTAAATCCGAGAAAAAGAAAAACGACGAACGGTTAATGAACGGACGTTCGTTAACTAAACTAATCTGACGAACGCGTTCGTTAAAAACGAACGAACGAACGTTCGCTAATTAACCTAAACCGAAAAAAAACCAAAACTAAAAAAAACGAAAAAAACCAAAGAAAAAACCACTCGGTTTTTATAAAAAAACCGGCACGGAAAACGAGGCGTCGGCGAACCTCGGGCGGCGGGTCACGGCAGCGGCGGGCGGTGGCTCCGGCGAGACGGCGACGTCCGTGGCCAGCGTGAGCGGCGGCTAGGGTTAGGGTTTGCGGCGGGTTGGGCCGGTGGCGCGGGTGGGTCAAGCGGCGCTGGTGGGGCGCTATTTAAAGGCGCCCCCCGAGCGGAGTCCCGCTCGGGCAAGGCCCAAGGTCGGTGCGCGTTTTTTTTAATAATTACGCGCAGAAAAAAATAAAAAGAAATACTAAACGAACTCCAAAAATCCCGAAATAAATTTTCCCCGACTTCTAAAATCAAGCCGGACAGGATGGACTTTTATTTGGGGCCTAAATGCAATTTTGAAAAACGCGCATTTTTCCTAAATTCAAATAAAAAGGCGAAAAACTCCAAAATAAAATCTTATTTGATTTTATTATTAAATCTTCATTATTTCTTTATTTTGGGAAAGTCATTTTATTCCCTCTCTCATGTTTTGTTAGTAGAAATAATTGAAGATAAAATAAATAAAATCGAATGATCCTATTTTCAAAATTTGAGAAAATTCAAATATGAAAATTTTGAAATCCCCAACTCTCTCCGTGGGTCCTTGAGTTGCGTAGAATTTATAGGATCGAGCAAGAATGCAACGAAAAAAATATGATATGCAATGATGCTCTATGTATAACATTCCAAATTGAAAATTTGGGATGTTACAAACCTACCCCCTTAAGATGAATCTCGCCCTCGAGATTCGGGTTGGCTAGAAAATAGGTGAGGGTGGTCCTTAAGCAAATCTTCCTCTCGCTCCCAGGTGGCTTCATCCTCAGTGTGGTGGCTCCACTGAACTTTGCAGAACTTGATAACCTTGCTGCGAGTAACTCGACTGGCAAACTCCGGAATCTTAACTGGTTTCTCCTCGTAGGTCAAATCATCATTCAACTGAATCGCTTCTAGTGGCACAATATCTCTCAATGGTATATAAGCCATCTCTGCATGACACTTCTTCAACTGAGAAACATGAAACACATCATGAACACCTGACAAACCTTCGGGTGGTTCCAACTTGTACGCAACTTCTCCCATGCGTTCCAAAACACGATAAGGTCCTACAAATCGGGCGCTTAACTTTCCTTTAACACCAAAACGCTTAACTCCTCGAAGTGGCGATACTCAAGATAAACTCGTCTCTCGACTTTGTATTCTGTCCCTCATGCTTTAAATCCGCATAAATTTTCTCGTCTTGACCGGGCTACCTTGAGCCTATCGCGAATCAACTTTACTTTCCGCTCGCACTCCTTAATCAAATCTGGTCCAAACAACTGGCGGTCTCCAACTTCATCCCACGACAACGGGTCCTGCACCTCCGTCTGCATAAGGCTTCGAAGGTGCCATCTTGATCGATTGATAACTGTTGTTGTAAGAAAACTCCGCATATGGCAAATTTTCATCCCAACTGGATCCATAATCCAAGGCACAAGCTCTAAGCATATCCTCTAAAATCTGGTTGACTCTCTCGGTTTGCCCATCCGCATGCGTGGATGAAAAGTCGTGCTAAACTCCAGCCGTTCCCAAAGTTTCGTGCAACCGCCTTCGAACTTTGAGGTGAATTGGGTTCCTCTATCTTATATGATACTCCTCGGAACTCCATGCAAGCATACAATCCTTGTCATGTATATCTTAGCCAATTTGGCACTGCTGTAGGTAGTCTTTACTGGAATGAAATGAGCTACCTTCGTCAAACGGTCGACTACAACCCAAATCGAGTCATAGCCTGAACGAGTCATGGGCAATCCCGTGATAAATTCCATACCCAGTTTATCCCACTTCCATTCGGGTATCAGCAATTGCTGTAACAATCCTGCTGGCTTCTGATGTTCTGCCTTCACCCTCTGACATACATCACAAACTGCTACGTACTCTGCAATGTCCTTCTTCATTTCGGTCCACTAGAAAGTATTCTTCAAATCCAAATACATCTTGGTATTTCCTGGGTGAATCGAATATGGTGAATCATGTGCCTCTTGTAGAATCAACTTCCTGATCTCCGAGTCATTGGGCACGTAAACACGGTCTTCAAACCATAGGGTATCATGCTCATCCTCACGAAATCCCTTTGCCTTTCCTTCGCTCATTTTCTCCTTTATAGAGGCAATCTCTTTGTCAGTCTTCTGAGCTTCCCTGATTTTATCCATCAAGGTAGATTGAATCTCCAATGCTGCTGCATGGCCTCTCGGAACTATTTCCAAACATAGCTCTCGAAGATCCTCGGCTAACTCCTTTGGTATTTCTCCCATAATTAGTGTGTTGACGTGGCTCTTACGACTCAACGCGTCTGCTACAACGTTAGCCTTTCCGGGGTGATAATGTAATCTCATATCGTAATCTTTGATGAGTTCCAACCATCTCCTCTGCCTGACATTTAACTCCTTCTGCGTGAAGATGTACTTTAAACTCTTGTGATCCGTATACACCTCACAATGATTTCCAATGAGGAAATGTCTCCATGTTTTCAACGCATGCACTACGGCTGCTAACTCCAAATCATGCATGGCATAGTTTAACTCATGAGGCTTAAGCTGTCGTGAAGCATACGAAACGACTCTTCCCTCCTGCATGAGCGCTGCTCCAAGTCCTCGACGTGAAGCGTCGCAATAAACTTCGTAATCCTTGGTCTGATCTGGCAGGATTAACACTGGTGAGGTAACCAAACGCTTTCTTCAACTCTTGGAAACTAGCTTCACACTCCTCACCCAGATAAACTTAGTATCCTTCTTCAACAATTCTGTCATAGGCTTCGCAATTCTTGAGAAATTCTCAATGAATCTCCGGTAGTATCCTGCGAGTCCAAGGAAACTCCGGATCTCTCCAACTGTTGTTGGCGCTTCCCAGTTTGTCACAAAGGACAACTTTAGTGGGTCTCTTGCCATACCTTCCCCGGTTATAACATGTCCGAGAAATCCAACTTCTTTCAACCAAAACTCACACTTGCTGAACTTGGCATATAACTGGTGTTCTCTGAGCTTCTCGAGTATCAAACGCAAATGCTCCTTATGTTCTTCTTCATTCTTCGAGTAAACCAAAATATCATCAATGAACACCACGACGAACTTATCCAAAAACTCCATAAACACTTTATTCATCATGTTCATAAAATAGGCAGGTGCGTTAGTCAGACCAAATGACATAAAGGTATACTCATACAGCCCGTACCTGGTGGTAAAGGCCGTCTTAGGTATATCCTGCTCTCGAATCTTCAACTGATGGTACCCTGATCGTAAATCGATCTTGGAAAACACCTTAGCTCCTTGCAATTGGTCAAACAAGTCATTGATCATTGGTAGTGGGTACTTGTTCTTAATGGTCACTTCATTCAATCCGCGATAATCAACAACCATTCTTAATGACCCATCCTTCTTCTCCACTAGAAGTACTGGTGATCCCCAAGGTGAAGAACTTGGGCGAATAAAACCTTTATCCAGTAACTCCTTAATCTGCTTCTTAATTTCCTCCAAATCTTGGGCTGGCATCCTATACGGTCTCTTAGATATAGGCCCAAAGGTGCACAGCAATAGTTCAATCAGAAACTCAATGTCCCTATCCGGTGGCATGCCTGGCAACTCTTCTGGAAACACGTCCGGGTAATCCCTTACCACTGGTACTTCCTCCTGCACAACTCCCGTTAAGGAATTTACATGGGCTCTCCTCGGCTCATGCCGTGATACAAACTTGATTCTCCTCCCTTCTGGGGTGGTAAGCAAAATCGACTTACTGACGTAGTCTATGTTCCCTCCATACTTTGATAACCAATCCATGCCTAATATCACATCCAATCCTTGCGATTCCAGAACTATTAGGTCCGAGGGAAATACATAGTGTCCAATCCTTAATGGCGAGATCACACCATAAACTAGCCATGTATTCTCGCTCCCGTGAGGTTACTAGCATGGGTGACCTAAGGGCTTGGGTTGGTAGTTTATACTTATCCACAAATCCCCTTGATATGTACGAATGCGATGCACCAAAGATCAAAAGAACAACCGCAGAAATGACTCAACCAAAAACTTACCTATTATCGCATCTGGTTGAGCTTCAACCTCCTCCACGGTAACGTGGTTCACTTGTTCCCTGCTGAAAGGGTTCGGCTTCTTTCCTGAGCTTCCATTACCATTACCATTTTGGCCTTCTGGACAATCATTTGCATAATGCCCGGTCATGCGGCACTTAAAGCAAGTGATGTGGCTCAGGTCTACCTTGGATGGTGTTGACGGGTTGGTGCGGTTTTGTCCATTGCTTCCTCCATTCCCGTTTCCATTCTTGGCGCCATTATGGTTGTGCGAGCTACCTCCTCCATGGGTATGCTGAAATTGTCCTCCGGCTTCGGGGTAAAGCGAAGTTTCTGCTGAGCTCCAGAGCTATACTTCCCCTGTCCATACTTTCTCTTGCGATTGTCAATTTGCTGCTGCTTCCCTTCAATCATAAGAGCATGATCTACCAACTCCTGGTAGTTATTGAAAGTGGCTACCATCAACTGCATGCTCAGCTCATCATTTAGTCCTTCTAGAAACTTCTCCTGCTTAGCTGCATCTGTAGCAACGTCATCTGGGGCATAACGTGCTAGCTTACTAAAATCATCCACATATTGGCCAACTGTCTGCCCTCCTTGGCGCAAGTTGCGAAACTCACGCTTCTTCATGGCCATAGCTCCTGCTGAAACATGGGTAGTACGGAAAGCTTGCTGAAACTGATCCCATGTGGCCGGTGTCTCTGAGGTAAGTGGTCAGTAAAATTCTCCCACCATGCTCATTGTGGGTCCTTCGAGCTGATGTGCGGCAAACTTCACCCTTTCTCCATCTGTACATCCTGCAGTGGTCAACTCCCTCCCTATCTTACGGAGCCAATCATCTGCTACTATCGGCTTGGTGCTACTGGAAAACACCGGCGGATTCAGCCTTAAGAAACGGGTCAAATGGTCAACAGGTGGTGGCGGTGGTGGGTTGTTGTTGTTGTTGTTGTTGTTGCCTTGGTTCTGTACCAATGTTTGAATCAAGGCATTTTGCTGCTGAATCAACTGAGTGATCTCTGGCAGGAAAACAAATTCGGGGTCGCGTCTCGGAGGCATCTGAGGGTTTATAGAAAAGACGAGAGTTAATAATAGAATGAGGTCTAGTGAGAAACACTACCCATATGCACATGAGACAATCACACAATATCACTCCAATCAATTCAAACAAGGGCATACAACGATCAAACTATCATTACAAAAGTGCTGCAACTAAAACTAATTTAAAATGGGGGAAAATCTACTAGTGTTATGGTGGTCAACTAGAAAAACTGCTCCGATGAAGACTCCATGATATCTGCTCCAGCTTCATCTTCGAAATCATCATCACTAGGATCCGGAATCGGTGTAAATGCGATGATGATGTAGTTATCTGGACAGGTGCTACCTTCATCTTCTCCTCCGGGTGCTGAATTTCCCATGAGTTCTTCAATCTTCTCCTTAAGATCGTCGTTTTGTCCCACTAGAGCTACAATCTCCTCCATGTAGTCCTTGCGAGTGGCCTTCAGTTCTCCTTCTAGTTCGATAATCTTAGCTTTTGCGGTCTTCAACTCCATCATGTCTGCTAAGACATCCTGGTTCTCCTGGCGTCGAATGTGCTGGTTTAACTCCTGGATGAAAGCTGCAATGGATCGATCCTTCTTAGTGCCAACCATCTCCCATTGTTCGTCTCGGCATCCGCAAATCTGGTAGATAGTATCCTTGAGGTATTCTTTGTAGACTTCTCCAATGCGCCCCATGGTTATGTGAGCTGCCATACTCCTTTCCAGACTCCAGGTTGGTGCATTGAAAACACACTCTATGGGCTCCGTGATTGGCGCAAATGTCCTTCCTGGAATGTAGACTTGAATCATCCAGTGCTCCTCTTCGGGTAAAGTGGCGTTGAAAGTCTCGGTGAAGCTTGGTAATCCGATATTTAGGTACTTAGTGACTTCCTTCGTGTGTCCCAAAGGGTGTATCTTCATCCGGCTGGGTGAACTTGTTCCTTGCTTCCGTCATCCTAAAAGAATAGAAAAGATGAGGAGTCAGAAATGAGAAGAAAGAGTAGTGATCTAGGGCTTTTAGCTTAGTGGTCGTGTCCTACAGTCAGCGTGTGCTCTGATACCATCTCTGTAGCGACCAGACCTCAAACAGTCTGATCTCTGTGCTCAGTGTCATCCCTGGATCAGTAATGCTGACACCACACAGTACTCGGAGGATTTATAACAGAGTAGCAATCACACACTTATTACAATCGAATGTCTCAAGAGAGAGCTTAGTAAAGTAAATATGGCTTAAGGCCATCTAAATACAATAACAGCGGAAGGCTTGGAAGAATAAGCGAGTCCATCAACTCCAACGGCATCACTGAGTATAGAACCACGACCTAAGCACCTTACAAATGCGTCTGAAAAGTCTGCAACATGAAACGTTGCAGCCAAAACGGGTCGGCACATGGAATATCTTTGGCAATGTAACACATAGAGAAATAATGGAATAAGCTATACTACATGCATATATGGCTGGTGGAAAGCTCTATGGTTACAGTTTTGCGTAAAGCCAATTTTTCCCTACTGCAAAGGAATAAATTTATTTAACTATCATGGTGGTTGTGAAACATTGAGAATGGTTGACAGCATTCTCGATCCCAATTAAAGGTACTCATTAAAACCCAACTTAGAAGTAACATGATGAGATTCACATGATATCCAAATACTAGATACTCAAGATGTCCATAACCGGGGACACGGCTAACCATGATTAGTTTATACACTCTGCAGAGGTTTGCGCACTTTTCCCCACAAGACTCGATCGCCTCCGGTTGATTTCTCGCACTACAAGGTGTTTGAGAAGCGGATGACCGAGACATAGTCTTTCGTGCGCTTAGCACCTTACATGTGGGTAAACCGTACCACCTACAACCCCTACATCTGCTAGCCTACCCGTAAGAGTTCGCACAACTTAATCAACTATGCCAGAGCCCATAATGGCTTGTGGCTGCACACGTAAGTTTCTAGCATGAATAATCTCATGATCCCTTTGAGCCTGGGTGGCGGTCCGAAGAAATACAGGCAAATCCGGATAGAAACCAGGTGCCTCAATCCACCCAGATGTGTGTTTAAGTTGCCACCTTAGATAAACCATTAATTAACAATCTCACATCTGTTATGGATACACTCACCCAATCCACGTCTACTAGCATAGCATGGCATTATAAGCAAACGTAGAAGTAACTCCCAGGGTTTGATAATAAAACAGGTAATAGGTACTACCTCAACTACTTCCCATCCCACAATTTAATTAGATCCTAATCATGCAGTGTTTGAGGATAGATCTAATGCATAAAACTGGGTAGTAGAAAAGGTATGATCAAAGTGTTACTTGCCTTGCTGATGATCCATGAAACCTAGAGACTCAAGTAACGAATTGGCGCACTCCGGGTATTCTATCGCAGACAAACAAACAAGCATAAAATAAATACTCATCTAATGCACAGGTAAAACTCTAATAGATCTAACCAGATAGTTCAACTTAAGAACTCCGGTTTGCAAAAAGAATCAAATCAAACGAAGCAACGAAAGTCAAACGGCGGAAGAAAACAGCTTCGTTTTACTAATCTAGATCTAGGTAAAAATTTACAGAAGCAAAAACTTGTTTAAGTAGATTATTCGGAAAGAGGGTTTCGATACGAAACTCTAGGCGCTTGAATCGCCTGATTCCGATAAACGAGCGAAAAGTTATACTAAAACGAAAATCGGATCAAGAATCGCGATCAGAAAAATCACCAGTTAAATCTGAGAAAAAGAAAAACGACGAACGGTTAACGAACGGACGTTCATTAACTAAACTAATCTGACGAGCGCGTTCGTTAAAAACGAACGAACGAACATTCGCTAATTAACCTAAACCGAAAAAAACGAAAAAAAACCGAAGAAAAAACCGCTCAGTTTTTACAAAAAAACCGGCGAAAAGCGGTAAGCGAACCTCGGTAGCGGGTCACGGCGGCAATGGCGGGCGGCTCGTGGCGGGCGGCACCGGCGAGGCGGCGGCGTCCGTGGCGGCGGTAGCTAGGGTTAGGGTTTGAGGTGGGCGGCGGCGATTAAATTTGGCCAGGCGGCTCGGGTGGGCGCCCGCTATTTAAAACGCCCAGCGGAGTCCCGCTTCAGCACGCCCAAGGTCGGTCTTGCGTTTTTAAATAATTACGCGCAGAAAAAAATAAAAAGAAATACTAAACAGATTCCAAAAATCCCGAAATAAATTTTCCCCGGCTTCTAAAATTAAGGCGGACAGGATGAACTTTTATTTTGAAAAACGCGCATTTTTCCTAAATTCAAATAAAAAGCCGAAAAAAATCCAAAATTAAATCTTATTTGATTTTATTATTAAATCTTCATTATTTCTTTATTTCGAGAAAGTCATTTTATTCCCTCTCTCATGTTTTGTTAGTAGAAAATAATTGAAGATAAAATAAATAAAATCGAATGATCCTATTTTCAAAATTTGAGAAAATTCAAATATGAAAATTTCGAAATCCCCAACTCTCTCCGTGGGTCCTTGAGTTGCGTAGAATTTCTAGGATCGAACAAGAATGCAACGGAAAAATTTGATATGCAATGATGCTCTATGTATAACATTCCAAATTGAAAATTTGGGATCTTACACTACCTAAGTTCTGTTTTAGTAGTGACGCAAACTGCTTACATCATATAGGCTGTAGTATGTGGAGTCCTAAGTCCAAAAAAGAGGTATGGACGTGTTTATTATTATATTTATTACTTGGTAAACTTAGTAAGAACTAGTAATAGTGAAATCAACTGTGTGGGCAGCAATAACATAGGTGCTCCTCTGTCGTACTGCTACGTACTTGGTAGTTCGACCTTCTCCATCGATTAGTGAGCTCCGCCACCGGACGTAGCTCCTGTGCATGGCAAAGTACTTGCTAATTGATGTTTTGCAGGGTGCTCATATACTTACTCGGCAACATGGAAAGTTTTCACATTTGTTCTAGCTGTCTCTATGGGTTAGCGACTTAGCACACATGTTGTAATAAGGTTTCACATTTGCTTCTCTGACATGTAAGGTCTATTTTTATTCACATGTAGAAGATAGCGACAGAGTGCTGCAGGATAATGAGATGTTGAAGCGGCAGACTGAATCCATGACACCGAAGTGCAATTGTGGTAGATTATCTCTATCTTTTCTTTTCATTTTTCTTATTATTGAGTGAGAACAGGATGAGGAACTGTGTGATAGTACATACAACAACTGTAGTAAAAAGAAACTTATGTTTGCAATTGTTAATGACATAGATACTTGCATGTTCTTTGAAGTGGTCATTTGTGAGTAGCAATGCATAATGAGGTTTTTTGGCTGATTTATTTCCTTCGGTTTCCGGTTAACCATGAAATAGGAGCCCAGCAGTGCTCACTATTGTGCTCACTATTGTGTTTACTGGGAACTGTATGCATATAATGCAATTGGTGGATTTTTTTAATTCTTAATTAGTTAGTAGTGGCGTGGGAAAAAACTGTGCGCTACTAGTATTTAGGATACTAGTAGCGTTGGTAGTATGGACAGGCTACTACTATTTCATTAGTAGTGGCATGGGTACGAAATAGCACTAGCGTGGGTGGCACATGCTACTACTAACAAAGTTAGTAGTAGCGCGGGTTTAACCCACGCTACTACTAACTATTAGCTGTAGCGCGATACTAGTAGCGCGGGTACCCACGCTGCTAGTATCCATTTTACTCGCGCTGCTAGTAGCCTTTTTCCTAGTAGTGCATGTCTATGGTTAGGAAACTTAACCATCTTTGATTAACGAGCTAGTCAAGTAGAGGCATACTAGGGACTATATGTTTTGTCTATGTATTCACACATGTACTAAGTTTGCGGTTCATACAATTCTAGAATGAATAATAAACATTTATCATGAATTAAGGAAATAAATAATAACTTTATTATTGCCTCTAGGGCATATATCATTCAGTCTCCCACTTGCACTAGAGTCAATAATCTAGATTACATAGTAATGATTCTAACACACGTGGTGCTTTGGTGCTGATCATGTTTTGCTCGTGAGAGAGGCTTAGTCAACGAGTCTGCAACATTCAGATCCGTGTGTATCTCGCAAATCTCTATGTCCCCTTCCGACACATGATGATGGATGGAATTGAAGCGTCTCTTAATGTGCTTGGTTCTTTTGTGAAATCTGGATTCCTTTGGCAAGGCAATTGCACCAGTATTGTCACAAAAGATTTTCATTGGACCCGATGCACTAGGCATGACACCTAGATCGGATATGAACTCCTTCATTCGCTGCTTCCGAAGCAGCAATGTACTCCGCTTCACACGTAGATCCCGCCATGACGCTCTGCTTGGAACTGCACCAACTAATAGCTCATCCATTTAATAAAAATATGTATCCGGTTTGCGACTTAGAGTCATCCGGATCAGTGTCAAAGCTTGCATCGACGTAACCATTTACGACAAGCTCTTTTTCACCTCCATAAACGAGAAACATTGTGACGCCCCCGATTCAATCGTACACTAATCATGCACGCAAATGTGTACGATCAAGATCAGGGACTCACGGGAAGATATCACAACACAACTCTAAAACATAATTAAGTCATACAAGCATCATAATACAAGCCAGGGCCTCGAGGGCTCGAATACAAGGGCTCGATCATAGACGAGTCGTGGAAGCAACAATATCTAGTACGGACATAAGTTAAACAAGTTGCCCTAAGAAGGCTAGCACAAACCGGGATACAGATCGAAGAGGCGCAGGCCTCTTATGTCTCGATCCTCCAAACTACTCCTGGTCGCCAGCAGGCGGCAAAGACGTAGTAGAAGGCACCTCCGTAGTAGGAATCATCGTCGAAGGTGGCGTCGGCTCCACAGGCTCCATCGTCTCGTCGCAGCAATCGGGTAAAGAAAGGGGAAAAGGGGAACAAGGCAACCGTGAGTACTCATCGAAAGTACTGCAAGCAAGGAGCTACACTACATATGCATGGATATATGTGTAAAGGGCCATATCGGTGGACTGAACTGCAGAATGCCAGAATAAGAGGGGATAGCTAATCCTGTCAAGACTACGCTTCTGACAGCCTCCGTCTTGCAGCATGTAGAAGAGAGTAGACTGAAGTCCTCCAAGTAGCATCGCATAGTATAATCCTACGCGGCAATCCCCTCCTCATCGCCCTGTTAGAGAGCGATCACCGGGTTGTATCTGGCACTTGGAAGGGTGTGTTTTATTAAGTATCCGGTTCTAGTTGTCATAAGGTCAAGGTACAACTCCAAGTCGTCCTGTTACCGAAGATCACGGCTATTCGAATAGATTAACTTCCCTACAGCGGTGCACCACATTACCCGACATGCTCGATCCCATTTGGCCGGACACACTTTTCTGGGTCATGCCCGGCAGAAGAAGATCAACACGTCGCAGCCCCACCTAGGCATAACAGAGAGGTCAAGACGGTCTAAACCTAAGCGCCGCAGGGTGCAGGCCCATCGCCTTAGCACACTGCATGTTGCGAGGGCGGCCGAAAGCAGACCTAGCCTAGCAGGCGTTCGATCCAATCCGTGGCGCGCCCATCACGGCCAGCGTCACGAAATGCTTCGGTGATACCACGGCGCGGTTGCCCATATCTTGTCCCACGTGGCGGTTAGTGTGTATAAGGTCAACGACCCAACTCAGATCAAATACCAAGATCTCGTTAAGCGTGTTAAGTATCCATGAGCGCCGAACAGGGCCAAGCCCACCTCTCACCCAGTAGTCTCAACCTGCCTCGACGCTCGCCACAAAGATCCACACAGAGGGCCGTTGGGACAAAGGTCCTTTCAGCCCCCAATCCGTGAATCACTGCGGGTGCTCCACAAGCCGACCCGACTTTAGGCACCACATGTATCATGTATAAAATATATAGTATATACCCGTGATCAACTCCCGAGTGATCACGGCTCGATAGTATAGCACAGCAGACGGACAAGAATGTAGGGCCAGCGATGGAAAACTAGCATCCTATACTAAGCAGTAGGATAGCAGGTAAGGGTAACAACTGTAGCAACAATGACAGGCTATGCAGCAGAATAGGATTAACGGAAAGCAGTAACATGCTACACTACTCTAATGCAAGCAGTATAGAGAAGAATAGGCGATAACCTTTTGATCAAAGGGGGGGCTTGCGTGGTTGCTCTGGCAAGGAGGGGTCATCTTCGGTGTAGTCGAACACACGGACATCGGCACCGGTCTCAAAGTCTACCGGAAAGAAGTAACGGAGGGGGAACAACAATAAATACTAGAGCAATCAAATGTAACGCAAAGCAAGACGCGGCAATATGTGGTGCTAGGGGTGACCTAACGTAGTGGTAGGTCATACCGGCGAAGGGGGGAAACATCCGGGAAAATATTCCTGGTGTTTCACGTTTTCGGACAGATGAACCGGAGGGGGAAAGTTGCATGTTTTCTATGCTAGGGATGTGTGGCGGACGAACGGGCTGCGTATCCAGATTCGTCTCGTCGTTCTGAACAACTTTCATGTTGAAAGTATTTTCATCCGAGTTACGGATTATTTTATACGATTTTCTAAAGATTTAAACATTTTCTGGAATTTAATTAATTATTTAAATCCAACATTGTCCAGAATAGTAAATGATGACATCAGCATGACATCATGCTAACGTCAGCAGTCAACTGTGCAGTTGACTGGGTCAAACTGACATGTAGGTCCCACTGGTCATTGACTTAGTGAACTAAACAGGATTAGTTAATTTAATTTAAGTGATTAGATTAATTAATTAGGCTTAATTAGATTAAGTAACAGGATTAATTAAGTAAATTAATTATCTTAATTAATTATATTATTATTATTTTTATTTATTTTCATTCTTCTTCTTTTTTCCTTTTCGTTCTGGGGCTGGGCCCCATATGTCAAAGGCCCCAAGGGGCTGGCGGATCGGGCGTTGGTGAGGCGTCTTGCGCCGAGGTGACAGGCGCCGTGTGTGAAGGGGGGGGCGCAACCCGAAGGGCGCATGCCCGAGGGCTCTGGCGCTTGGCACGCCGGGCGCCGACGGCCGAGCCAAGGGAGGCGGCGGAGGGACGATCATGGTGGCGGGTGCCGCCACGCAGGACAAGCGACGCAGCGAGGAGGTAGTGGCTGGTGGCGGCTGCAGTGCGAGTAGGGCAGTGGTGGCCGGCGAGGTGGCGGGCGGAGCGGCGCGCGGCGTCGCCAAGGGCCAAGCGGGAGCACGACGAGGCCGACGAGTGACTACGGGCAGGCCATGTGGGCACAGCAGGCGAGGGCGCGGCGGCGGCAGCCGTGCGGCGGACGCCGGTGAGCGAGGCCATGGCCGAAGTGGCCGGAGCAGGGGAGGAGGAGGAGATGCCGGAGCCTCACCATGGGGCCGTGGGGTCTAGGCAGCAGTGCTCGGGGAGGAAGACGGGGACGCGACGCCGGCGAGGAGGAGATCCCGCGAGGGAGAGGAAGGCGACGGTGGCCGCGGCGTCGTGAGCGTCGGGGTCGATGGGCGACGCGGGAGAGGAGGCGCCGGCGAGGTGGTCCTCGGGTGCGGCGTCCTGCGAAGCCAGGGCGACGACGATGCTTGAGGGGGGGCGTCGGTGGAGGGGTCGACGACGAGGGCGGCGAGGTGAGGCGGTCGACGGCGACAAGCGCTGAGGAGGAGGCGGCGCCCGATCCGTGTCGGGATCGGGACGAGACGAGGGAGAGAGGGAAAGTGGGGGGAGGAGTGGGTAGTGGGCTAGGGTTTGGTGTCCCCAGGCGGTTAGTAGGTGAGGTGGGGGGCGGCCTGGGCCAGTGGGCTGACCCGCGGGCCGTCTAGCCCGGTTGGCCAGGGGGTTTCTTTTATTTTGTTTTCTGGTTTTCTTTCCTTTTTATTCTCTTTCCTTTCTGTTTTATTTTAGTTACTCTTTATTTTTAGTTTAGTAAAATATGACAATAGCTCCATAATTAGTGTTTCAAAATAACCCACTACCCTAAAAAGTTTGGTGACTAATAAGCTAGTTTAACATTTGTTTATTAATTTAATAGCATTCAAATAATTGTTTTTGCTACTGTTTTATTTAGTTAAGTGCATTTAAACTTTTTATAATGACTTGGTTTATCCACCAACATTACTTATGAATTATTTGGCTCACTCCGAACGTTTTAGTTTTAATATTCGAAATCTTTCGTTGTTTTCCATATTTTTTAATTTGAATTTTGAATAGTGTTCAAACTAACGCGAGATTAGCAACAGTAATCGAGGTGACATGGCATCATTAGTAGAGGTTACTGTAGCTTGATTATCCGGGCGTCACAATTCTCCTCCACTACAAGAAATCTCGTCCCGAGATTTAAGAAGTGGTGTAAGGGGGAAATTTGTGGTTGTAAAATTCTAACGGATCTTCTCGGTCTTGGTTGCTCTTCTCGAAGAGGTCAATCCATAATGTTGATGTCTTCATACCTCGGCTTCAGGTCATCATGATGAAGTCGTCATCCTTCCTTCGGAGTCTTCATTGTATGTATGAAGGACAAGGGGTATCTGCGGAAAAACGGACCTCTGAAAGGTCGACTATCTGGTTGATAACATCGGGGATGGTGGCGGAAAGTAACTCTCAAATGGAAACTTAAGACAATATCGAGAGCAGAGTAAGTAAGTACCATGAGATGTTTCGAGCGGGTAGGCAATCGTTTGATGCCTGAACAAAGTGTGAAAGGGGTCCAGAGCAATGAAAATAAGTATCGCGTCGATACCAGTTAGATCATCTCTAGTAAGGTGGCTGGTGATCTTCATACGAAGCCAATCGTGAGGAATAACTTTGAAGATAGGGGTATCTGAGGACGGTCGAGTTTCGATCCACAGGACACATGGATTCTGGACCCAGCATGTGGGTTAAAAGTAGAAAGGGCGATGATATTTTGCACAGTCATGATAACAAGGCATGTCAGAGGATAGCCTATCAATTATGTCGGCCACGTCGGTACCAAGGACGAGGGACGAAGAGAACCATTTTCCTGCTCGTTGAACGAGGCGGACCAATAGGCAAGTTCTCGTCCATCGGTGGCTACCGGAATGTCATCAACAATAGTAACAGGGTCTCACTGACAGAGTTGTACATCGAGGTGTTTGCATATGTTGGGAATTATTTCTGCTTAGATCATATAATTCGCAAGAAAGGTCAAACAAACCCATGGAAAGGAAAATATGATGTCCAGATTAAACAGAAAAATGGAAAGGAAAATGTGTTTAAACACATATTTCAGGGGTATATCCTTCCCAAGGACAAGCAGAGCATGATAACCATGACAGGATATAATATAGAAAAATCTTTAGGTAAGGGGAGAGAAATTACATGACATTACCCATACAGCGGTGTTTGGATAATTGAGCAGGAAACATTTAACATTGGGCTTAAAATGTTCTTGTTGAAAATTGGAGTACCATAGACATGCTTCGAGATAGCATTGACATGGTCATCATGTAAGGGTCAAATTTTGGATACACAAAGGATCCATCAGGAACAACTCATATAATAAGTCTTACAATTTCCTCATGGAAGAATGGTTAACCTTGCTAATAAGGAAACTATAACGAGGTCATCCGGCCACGTGTGTTGGGCATGCCATCACCTTACCGGGTCATAAAAGACCAATGTTATAACTCTTGGAAATGTCCCAACCATCATATCTGACCGAGGTTCAGATCCGATTGGTGTCAAGATACCTCTGACTTAGGATGCCAGAGAAGAAAAGGTGCAACACAAATTGCCGAGATGACAATGTAATATTCTCGGGAAATGAACTATGGAAGCGATTCTGAAACAAGAGTTCATCATTAAACCAAGGAAAAGGGGCGAGGGGGTAGCTGATGGAGTCAGCGACAATCCTCGAGATTTCCGAAAAGGTGGATTTCCACAGTTATGTGAACAAGGAGATAACATTTGTCGGATCAATTGATATATTGATGTATGCTCAAGGAAAACATACATAACTAAACAATGGTTGAAAAGTGCACCCGAAATATGGGTTGGGCTGCACGACCAATGTCAGAATGGTGGTTCAATAATCAATAGTCTAAGAATGAACGGTCGACCATTAACTTCAAAGCAATAGGGTTGCTAGAAGGGTAGAATTCAACAACACCGTTCACTTGTTGGTACACCGGTTGGAGTCAACACGAGGACCAAGAAAGAATGGTGATGGTGAGAAGCATCACAATACCAAGAATTCTTTAAGAGGTGGAGCAGTTCTCACAACATCCTTGATATTAAAAGATGGTAATACTCCAAGGTAAAGAAGAACAAATGCTGGATAGTAGGGAGCTCAAGGTATAACACAAAACACGAACAAGTTTGTGTTGAACGGAAGGCAATAAGGTGGCCGATGATAACACGACTCATCGAGGGCAAGGAGGGTATTTCTCTTCATGAATCCGATTGATATCCTGGAAGAACTCATAAGGTTGATGATGATCACGACACATTTGTCGAGAGATTTCATGAAGATGTAATCAATCAGCGACGACATCGAGTCAAAGGAATGATGAAGCGGAAGGTTATTGGAACCATGGGTACGACACAAACTCAAAATCAAGTCTGTTCAAGGAGAAATGATATGACGTGGAAGATCACGGAAGATTAGCTTACCTTCTATATCTGTGGTCTGGAAAGAGGGGCCAGGTAGAACAGTTTAAAAGTTGCACGATAATGATATAGTCGATCAGGCTAGCAATGACTTGAAGGATTAATAAACTCATAAGCAATGAAGAATACTTAGAGTTATTGAATCAAAGTGCGGAATTGATTCACTTATCAGTGTTCTCGGTTGACGACAACCCAGAACCCAAGAAAATTTGAATCGGTGAGAAATAACAGTTGATGAAGAACCCATAAGAAGTTATGTAGTTCCATGATATTCTCACGGTACCAGAGGGTATACTCAAGGGTAGAGTAGCATAGAGGTTGGACAAGTGAAATCATTTGCAGAAGGCAAGCACTTAAACTTGTCCAAGAAATGGGATCAAAGAAGAACAATATGGTCGAAACCACGGTCGCAAAAGACCAAGCATAGATAAGAGAAGAAGTTATAACAAGGGTATTATTATTACTACGAGAAGCTTCCATGATAAGTTCCACCTCGGGTCCATGGGCATGAACACAAAGTTCAAGGTCGACTCCCACTTCTCCAAACCATAAACTTACATTCACTTCTCGTTTCGATAATGGCATTAGTGTTGAAAGTTTTACTTGGTGAAATACCAGATGAGTATGACCCGTGAAAATTTCCGAGTTCACACATAGTAAGGAAGGCATAGGTTCAACCCATCGGGGCATCTTACGATCATATACCACAAACTTCGGGTAAATAATACAAGCTCGAAAGTAGAGCATTGTTCAAAAGCAGATGATACAATTTACCAAAGGCATTATATACCCATGGAAAGGCTCTCAAGGTTATTCAATATGAAGGACACTGACAGATAAAATCCAACAAAGGAACTGATGGTCCACAAGGGATCTGAGGTGAGCATCGGTACTCAACCAGAGGAAGAAGAATGCAAGGAGATCAGATTATAGAAACAACTGACTAACTCAATTATCAAATGCCAAGGAATTATGATTTCCAAATCAAGGGATCAGAAGCAATGCTCTGATTAGGGATGGATAAGTTGAATAGCCTTAGGGTACAATCAACGACAATTGGATTGGTCGAGAACCAATTCCAGTTAAAAGAATGGCAGCTCAGCCGGAAAGGTAATTTATAAGGATCAATGATGATTGCATGTATTCGCAATCATATTGAGTCAACAGACTCAAAATGATAATGACAAGGAATGTCAATAAGACTATGAGACTTATGGGATTAACCATAATGCAAGCAAGCAAGAATTTCAAGAGCCAAAGGCTCCAGAGGATTTTCGGAAGATCGAATAGTATTTTGAAGACTTTTGTGAAACACATGAATAAGCGGGATGAGCGGATACTCGACAAGTGCGAGGATTTATTTGAAGGGGTATTCATGTGGCAAAGAACTGCTAGGCGGTAGGCACAAAGTATTCTCGGAACAATAGAGAAACTTGGGTATCTTGTAATAACAAGATCAATGGGGGATGATCGTATGAATGGCAAGTGTAAGTGGTTATCCATAAGGATTTATCGGTGGTCGGGAATAGCAAAAGTGATGGGCACAAAGTCTCGATAGAATATCAAAGAGTATCTCCGAAATCTTCTGGTGCAGTCGGTGATCATCTGGACTGAAGGGCCTCTCCGGAAGAAAGTATTTTCGAGAACCTAAAGTTAGATTTTAGTAAAAATCGTTTAACCCGAATAGAAGAGAGTTCAGAATCCCAGAGTAAAGGTCGAGGAGTAAAAGATCCTAGTACCACCCAATGGCGACGTGGGCCCGTAAGGCACACAGCCATGTTAGTAAAAGTTTTGTAATGTCTAGACTCGACTTCGGCCAAGGAGTGTGGAAGGGGGATTCCTACAGGCAGTCGGCTCTGATACCAACTTGTGACACCCCCGATTCAATCGTACACTAATCGTGCACGCAAATGTGTAAGATCAAGATCAGGGACTCACGGGGAGATATCACAACACAACTCTAAAACATAATTAAGTCATACAAGCATCATAATACAAGCCAGGGGCCTCGAGGGCTCGAATACAAGTGCTCGATCATAGACGAGTCTGCGGAAGCAACAATATCTGAGTACAGACATAAGTTAAACAAGTTGCCTTAAGAAGGCTAGCACAAACTGGGATACAGATCGAAAGAGGCGCAGGCCTCCTGCCTGGGATCCTCCAAACTACTCCTGGTCGTCGTCAGCGGGCAGCACGTAGTAGAAGGCACCTCCGGTGTAGTAGGAATCATCGTCGAAGGTGGCGTCTGGCTCCTGGGCTCCATCGTCTGGTCGCAGCAATCGGGTAAAGAAAGGGGGAAAAGGGGGAACAAGGCAACCGTGAGTACTCATCGAAAGTACTACAAGCAAGGAGCTACACTACATATGCATGGATATATGTGTAAAGGGCCATATCGGTGGACTGAATCGCAGAATGCCAAGATAAGAGGGGGATAGCTAATCACATCGAATACTACGCTCGCAGCCCCCATCTTGCAGCATGTAGAAGAGAGTAGACTGAAGTCCTCCAAGTAGCATCACATAGCATAATCCTACCCGGCAATCCCCTCCTCGTCGCCCTGTTAGAGAGCGATCACCGGGTTGTATCTGGCACTTGGAAGGGTGTGTTTTATTAAGTATCCGGTTCTAGTTGTCATAAGGTCAAGGTACAACTCCAAGTCGTCATGTTACCGAAGATCACGGCTATTCGAATAGATTAACTTCCCTGCATGGGTGCACCATATAACCCGACACGCTCGATCCCATTTGGCCGGACACACTTTTCTGGGTCATGCCTGACCGCGAAAGATCAACACGTCGCAGCCCCACCTAGGCATAACAGAGAGGTTAGCACGCCGGTCTAAACCTAAGCGCACAGGGGTCTGGGCCCATCGCCCTTAGCACACATGCACATTGCGAGGGCGGCCGAAAGCAGACCTAGCCTAGCAGGCATTCCAGTCCAATCCGGCACGCGCCGCTCCGTCGCTGACGTCATGAAATGCTTTGGCTGATACCACGACGCCGGTTGCCCATATCTTGTCCCACGTGGCGGTTAGTGCGTATAAGGTCAACGACCCAACTCAGATCAAATACCAAGATCTCGTTAAGCGTGTTAAGTATCCATGACGCCGAACAGTCAGGCCCACCTCTCACCCAAGTAGTCTCAACCTGCCCTGATGCTCCGCCACAAAGATCCACACACAGGGCCGTTGGGACAAAGGTCCTTTCAGCCCCCAATCCGTGAATCACTCGCGGGTGCTCCACAAGCCGACCCGACTTTAGTCACCACATGTATCATGTATAAAATATATAGTATATACCCGTGATCAACTCCCGAGTGATCACGTCCCGATAGTATAGCACAGCAGACGGACAAGAATGTAGGGCCACTGATGGAAAACTAGCATCCTATACTAAGCAAGAGGATAGCGTGTAAGGGTAACAAATCAGTAGCAACAATGACGGGCTATGCAGCAGAATAGGATTAACGGAAGCGAACATGCTACACTACTCTAATGCAAGCTATATAGAGAAGAATAGGCGATATCTGGTGATCAAAGGGGGGGCTTGCCTGGTTGCTCTGGCAAGGAGGGGTCATCTTCGGTGTAGTCGAACACACGGACATCGGCACCGGTTTCAAAGTCTACCGGAAAGAAGTAATGGAGGGTGTCGTGGAATTTTCACGGCAGATGTCCTTAGTGTCAGGACTTAGTCTTGAGGCCAACGCATCTATGTGGTAGCTTGAGAGGGGTTGAGCGGAATCGAGAGACGCAACACAAGACAGGGATTTAAATGACTTGGGCCCCGGGAAACATCATCCGGTAAAAACCCTACATGCTGTTTGAGGCTAGGTCTCATTATCATCACGAGGGAGACGCCGTAAACCGGCTCTTTGTGTCTAGCCCTAGAGATTGTTTCTTCTTGCTTGTAGCTTCTAGCTTCTCCCTCTTTGGGGAGCCCTGCCCTCCTTATATAAGTTGAAGGGGCGGGTTACATGTGGAGTCCTACTAGGATTAGGACAAACCTATCTCTAATACAAACCGGATACAAGTCCAGGTCTTAACTCCTTGTAAGACAAATATTCCTTATGCCTTTCCTTGTAAACCGGCCCACCGTAGTTGAACCGGCCTTCATGAACCGCTAGTCGGGCCACCGGGTCTTGTCGCTCCTATGACCCGCCTGCCGGATTACCAATGAACCGTAAGCTGCCGAGTCGCCAGTGAACCGCCAAGTGTCAGCGAGTTCTTCAGGTAAACCGCCAAGTCCGGCCGGGTTATACTTCCGGCCGGTTTACGCCGCGGGGGTATATCCCCGACATTAGCCCCCAGTTTAATTTGGATTTATCCATGTTAAACTAATCCTGTGAAATAAACACAAGAACAAACTTGACAGATTATGCTCCGGGTTAAGAATTCTTGTAAACCGGCATCTCATCATCCTTAAATCCTTGTCATTTCCTCCTTCTAGAAAATCCGGTTTAATAGGCCAGCTTCATAATCAACTTGCTGACATTGGTTTCTCATAGAAAATATATTGTGAAGAATAACTCCTTTGATTCAGCTCCCAATGCTTAAAAACAATATCGGTCCTTGAAATACTCATCCAATCTTCACCGGTTTAAGGGCGTAGAACTTGCCGGTTTATCATTGCCAAGATCACCGGTTTATAAATATTGATGGTACCGGGTCATACTTGTAATTAACATCCAGCTTGAAAATATACCTCTTATATACCTATCACTTGTAGCCCCCAAGTCTTAAGAAGGTAGCATAGCAACAGCTTAAGACTTGTTTCAATATAAATATCACAATCTTGAATAAATCCAGGTTGTTCATCTCAATCACTAGTCGTAATTGAGTATTCCACATATGTAGCCCCAAGTGTCGGGTTGTCATGCTTGGCAAAGAACCTTTGGAACTTGTAATTGCCCTGATGCTCATAAAAACTTCAACCAAAGGTAGCCCCCAAGGGTCGGGTCATTATGCAATAATGAGCGGGGACTTTGTAAATATAATCATGTAGATTTGAGCAATGATGTATAGCCCCCAAGGGCGGCTCAAGAAGATAATATTGAGCTGGGACTTGATATATACTTCAATGAAAATAACATCATACGATATAACCCCCATCATGGGGCTTGAATCCACGTCCACAAGGTTAAGAGCCTTGTGCTTTACCAACTGAGCAATGTATCCTTCAATATAATGGATAAAAAGCTTTGTACCTTGAATTGTTGATAGGAGCAATTGGTAGCCCCCAAGGGCCGGCTCATTACGATGTGATGAGTCGGGTCTTCAATAAGGCGAGCAAAAAATGACTTTGCATTAGCCCCCAAGTGTCATGGTGCATGCTTGCAGCGACATGAGACTTGTGTATTTGATGTAATTTCAACTGAAATAATGTAGCCCCCAAGTGCCCGGTCGTAATCATGCAGCAACTCGGGACTATTCCTTCAATTGTAGAATAAATCATATCTATTGATAATATGATAGCCATTGCGCTAAAGCGACTTTGAAAACCTGAATCATAATACTGGTTACTGATAACCATAATAAAATCCAGCCATGTTGGCTATTTGAAGATTTGAAGAATATAATCCAATGATTTATGAGCGCATGATTCCAATGGCGCAATCCAAATATAAACTGGCGACTTATAGTCCAAAGCCAGGCTGGGTTAACAAACACCGGATAATTTCTCATCATATACTGGCGACTTATCGTCTTAAAGCCAGGCCGGTTTAATAAACACCGGATAATTTATCATCATGCTTTATTCAACCTGTCTCTGCATACAACAAGTTTAAAGTGTCTGGCGGTTTACCACGGACGGGTCATAATGCCCAACATATAACCCAGGTTTATAACCAAGGCTGCACTTTAAGAATAATCAATGAAAAATATCATAACTGTGACATTGAATTACATCATTGGTTTACCAATTTTTTGTAGTAAGGGTGATGACCCCAATCTTGAGTAATGATAACTCCTTTCATACTGTGTCGGTTTATGATAAAACCGTACCGGGTTGTGATAAACACTGGTTTAACCATATATAATACTGGCGACTCGTAGTCAAACCAGACCGGGCGGATAGTCTCCGGATTATGATTTGATCATGTACTGACCATTTATAATTGAAAGTCAAGCCGGGTTAATGAACACCGGTTTACTCCATAATAAGATGGTAACATCAAACCGGGCAGATAGTCTCCGGATTAGGATTTGAACGTGTTCCGCCAATTTGTAATTGACAGTTTGAACCGGATTAACAATGTCGGTTTAAAACGCATGTAAGTAAAAGTTCTTTAGCAAAAAGAACAGAATTCAAGCAAAGGCAAAATAAAACCATTGCAAATGAGGCTTTCTTGAGCCGATCGAGATGGTGTTACCATGGCGGACACGACCAAGCTCCCAATAAGGTGTAGCCATGGTTCAAGTCAGCCAGTCCCCAACTGAAACCATGGCATTATGCCGATCAAGTGGCGTGGCAATGGTTCGGGTTCGACCAAGCCCCCAAGTGACTCTATGGCCTTAGGCCGATCAAGAGGCGTGACTGGTTCAGACTTGACCATGTCCCCAAGTGATCTGGTGGCTTTCGCCTATCAAGAGGCGTGGCTATGGTTCGGATACGACCAAGCCCCCAAGTGATCAATAATATGATAAGCCAATAAGGCATGATACCCATGTTTGAACCGTGCATCATGGCAGCAGGTCCTCTTTGGCACCTTTTAACTTTTTGCAAGAGATAAATCCTTCTTGAACCGGGATTTTGAACCGGATATTGAGAGCTTCAGAGCTTTATGGAGACAACTTTCCCTCGAACCGGATCTTAAACCGGAATCTTCATTTTCAGCTGGAAATTTTCTGACGGCCTTTAAACTCAAACTTGCGAGAAATTAATTCCTTTTGAACCGGAAATTCTTAAACCGGATTGGAGAGCTTCAGAGCTTTGTGGGGGACAGATTTTCCTTGAACCGGATTGTAAACCGGATATTTGAGAGCTTCAGTGAGACTGACTTCCCTTGAACCGGATTTTAAACCGGAATCCTTTCTGATGACCCAGAACTTCTTCATTGAGCCGGGATTTTGTAACTGTCATATACTTTCTAAGCCGGAAATTTTCTAACAGCCTTTAAATTTTCATGAATATAACAGTAGCCTCCGGGACCGGGTTATCCTTCCCTCAATCGTCCTGGGGTTCTTAAATTTGCTAAGACAGGCAAGATTTGCTGAGTCATGTCATCGTAGCCCCTGAGTCTTAAGACGACTTGAGGAGTTGGCTTGAGATTCTTCATACTTGGTCGTGACATGAACCGGCATATAGCTGAACAGCGGAACGCTGTCATATGTTGAAGTTGGAAACAAGGTGGCGAGTTGCTGATCTTCGCAACACTCATTGTATATCCTTGGCGTTTTATAACACGATGTGAATTCATAGAAGATTGAGGTGACTGCGGCGGGTTGTAAATGATCCCATATGAGCCGTGTCAGCAACTCGGCCAAGGGTTCCTTCCAACTGGCGATTTGAAGTTTAACCAAAATTGTAGTGGCGGCGACTTGTGCGCCTGCCCATTGAGCCATCCAGTGCAGACGGCGGCTGAATGATAATTTGCCTCCAATGTATTGAAAGAAAATCCGGGCTACCCAAGCAGTGACTTGCTCATACTCGATAAATAGCTCATGCAGACAGGTGCGGCCCGGTGTGTTGATGTAGACCAGGTCTGCAGAAGTGGCGGCTTTGTGCACGTCCATTGAACAGGTAATACGTCACGGACTATCGCCGGGCGGAACATTATCAGCCTGTGTTCCATATCCATGGTATAAACCGTATTTGTAATGAACAATGGTCCTGTGTATAAAAATACAAATCAAAGTAATTTGTTCTGTTGATAAAAAAATATATACCAAGAAACTAGATTTAGATGGATATCACCTGACTGGTCTGGATGACGGATGATCCGTACATAGCTTCCATGAATAATCCACGGTGATTCCAGTGGTGCTTCAATCACCCTCTCGAGGAGACTTTAAACCGGGGCGGCCCTTGTTTTTTGATTCTCACGTAGGCGTTGGTGCTTAGCCCTTCATGTGGGTGGTTCGAGCAACTTGAGAAGACAAAATTTTGAAGCAGCAGTACACCTTGCGTCTTTCCCTCACGTGATAAGATATCATGATGACCTTGCATCAGCTTTTTTGGGATTTGTGCAGCGGCACTAACATTTTTATCTTGAACTGCTCTTGGATTCTCCTCCGAGGTGCCTTGTTATTAAACATCCGATTGCAAAGGTCCAAATCATCAGAACTTCATCCGGGTGTTGAGTGCTATGAATCTGTCACGGGCATATATCGCATCCGCATGTCTAATATGCGCCCGATAGCTTCGTTCAGATTGAATCAACTTCATCAGTGATCTCGAGTATGCAGCTGATGTACCGGTCTGAGGCTTCAAACGCCTCAAGTCTGAAACTTCGTATCCAACAATGACAATTTCTGTTTAGCGGCGGCGGATCGTGGATCGCGCTTCGTGACCACCGTGGTAGGAGGCAAGCTGACCCAGGATGGCACTAGAAGGAGGGCTCGAACCAAAGAATAAAGACACCGGCAAGCAGAAGCAAAGACTCCGCGACCTCAGCGGCTCCGGTTTAAAAGGAGGAGCGGGCATGGTGACCCGGCGCGGCGACTCGTATAGAGGCGGAGTAAGACCATGGCGCACGGCACAGCCATCAAAGGTGGACGGTGACTTGGCGACGGGGCCGGCGGCTCAGCAGCAGCAACTCTCCCGCTATAATGTCAATGAAGGAGACGGCAGGCCTGCAATTTAGCACAGGGCCGCGGCGAGTCTGCAGCGGAGAGGCGGACCGGCGATGCTCCGGTGGCGGGTGACGCGGAGAGGCGGACCGGAGATGCTCCAGTGGCGGGTGAAGCGGAGAGGCGGAGTACCGACGACGGCGGTTTATCTGCAGATGTGGCGGTTTAGGCAAGCGACGGCCTGCAGCAGAAGCAACCCACGGCGGTTTACGGTGGCCAGGCAAGGCGCGGCCCGCTCACAGGGGCAGCGCTGCAGGGGCGCGCAGAGCGGGGTCCCCCACGGCGGAGACAGCGGCAAGGCCGGTGACTCGGCGCGGATGCAGCCGAGGAGGCCCCTGGCGAAGGTGGATCAGCAGGCGACTCTCAGCAGGCGACTCAGGCGCGCCCGGCGACTGGAACCGGAGACGAGACGCGACCCGACCGCGACTTGAACCGGAGACAAGTTGAAGCCCGACTGCGACTTGAACCGGAGACGAGACGAGGCCCGATGGCGAGGCGGACCAGCAAGCCGGTGTGCATCTCAGGAGGCCGGGGCGGTTTGCAAGAGGGAGCAGGTGTGGAGACCCGGCTGCGGCTGCGGAGTTGAGGCAGATCCGGTCGCAGCGGCTCATACCAGAGGTGGAGGCGGCCTGCTCCATGGACAGCCCGCGAAGACCACGCAGCGGCAATGAGGCGACCGCTTGTTGACACGAGGCTCGGGGTCCAGTTCAACGAAATAGTCCAAGCCCGTGGAGTACTCAAAGTAGTAGTAGTACTAGTCTTGGTCACGTACTAGTGTAAAGTACTAGTTGATTTTTCCGTTTTGACTATTCTTCACATCGGGGAAAAAGAGGGTAGCAAAAGTGGAACCCGGCGGATTAAGCTGTAGTCTCGGGTGACTCAGGGCGCATCTCCTTTTTTCTGTAAACCGGACTGGGCAGATTATCACGGCGCATGTGACAGACGTTGAACATGCAACCCTGACTTTTCTTGATCTGGTTTTGACTGCTCGTGGATGATGTGATTTATTGAACCGGCTCCTTTCTTATCCGGAAAATTGCAACTTTCCCGATCCCTAGGACTTGCAGCAGCAGCGACAATTAATCCGGCCCCAATAGATCATCTGGTGGGTCGTGTCTTGGCGGCTTCAAATTAGATCATGTTCCCGATCACAAAACAATATACTTGCCAGCTCTTCCTTATCTGACGGAATCGCGAGCTCCTCGATTCTTAGGAGAGATCCCTTCAAGGACTCAACACCACCGTGCGTAGGCCCCACGGTGGGCGCCAACTGTCGTGGAATTGTCACGGCAGATGTCCTTAGTGTCAGGACTTAGTCGCGAGCCCAACGCATCTATGTGGTAGCTTGAGAGGGGTTGAGCGGAATCGAGAGGCATAACACAAGACAGGGATTTAGACAACCGGGCCCCGGGAAACATCATCCGGTAAAAACCCTACATGTTGTTTGAGGCTAGGTCTCATTATCATCACGAGGGAGACGCCGTAAACCGGCTCTTGGTGTCTAGCCCTAGAGATTGTTTCTTCTTGCTTGTAGCTTCTAGCTTCTCCCTCTTTGGGGAGCCCTGCCCTCCTTATATAAGTTGAAGGGGCGGGTTACATGTGGAGTCCTACTACGATTAGGACAAACCTATCTCTAATACAAACCGGATACAAGTCTGGGTCTTAACTCCTTGTAAGACCACGGCAATGAGCAATCAAATGTAACACAAAGCAAGACGCGGCAATATGCGGTGCTAGGGGTGACCTAACGTAGTGGTAGGTCATACCGGCGAACGGGGGGGGAAACATCCGGGAAAGTATTCCCGGTGTTTTGCGTTTTCGGACAGATGAACCGGAGGGGGAAAGTTGCGTGTTTGCTATGCTAGGGATGTGTGGCGGACGAACGGGCCACGTATCCGGATTCGTCTCGTCGTTCTGAACAACTTTCATGTTGAAAGTATTTTCATCCGAGTTACCGATTATTTTATATGATTTTCTAAAGATTTAAACATTTTCTGGAATTTAATTAATTATTTAAATAAAAACATTATTCAGAATAGTAAATGATGACGTCAGCATGACATCATGCTGACGTCAGCAGTCAACTGTGCAGTTGACTGGGTCAAACTGACGTGTAGGTCCCACTGGTCATTGACTTAGTTAACTAAAAAGGATTAGTTAATTTAATTTAAGTGATTAGATTAATTAATTAGGCTTAATTAGATTAAGTAACAGGATTAATTAAGTAAATTAATTGTCTTAATTAATTATATTATTATTATTATTATTTATTTTCATTCTTCTTTTTTTTCCCATATGTCATAGTCCCCAAGGGGCTGGCGGATCGGGCGTTCGGGTGTGGGCGTGCGCCCGGCGAGTCTGTGAGGCGATGGGTGCCGTGTGCGAGAAGTCTTGGCGCAACCCGGCGGGCGCATGCCCGAGGCTCTGGCCTTGGCAGCTCTTCACGCCGCGCAACCCGAGCCAAGGGAGGCGGAGGAGGGCTGTGGCGGCGCCGCATGGGACAAGCGACAGCGTGAGGGAGGTAGTGGCTGGCTGCCGTGGCCAGCTGCGGTGCGAGGTAGGGCGAGTGGTGGCAGCGAGGTGGCGGGCGATCGGGCGTCTTGTGAGCGTCGCCGAGGCCAAGCGGGAGCACGACGAGGCCGACGAGTGACTACGGGCGGCAGGCCACGCGGGCACAGGCAGGGGGCGCGGGTGCGGCTAGGGCGGCCGGCGCGCGTGCGGGTGCCGGTGAGCGAGGCCATGGCCGAAGTGGCCGGAGCAGGGGAGGAGGAGGAGATGCCGGAGCCTCACCATGGGGCCATGGGGTCTAGGCAGCATTGCTCGGGTAGGAAGACGGGGACGCGACGCCGGCAAGGAGGAGATCCCGCGAGGGAGAGGAAGGCGACGGTGGCCGCGGCGTCGTGAGCGTCGGGGTCGATGGGCGACGCGGAGAGGAGGCGCCGGCGAGGTGGTCCTCGGGTGCGGCGTCTGCGAAGCCGAGCGGCAACGATGCTTGAGGGGCCGTCGGTGGAGGGGTCGACGACGAGGCGGGCGAGGTGAGGCGGTCGACGGCCACAAGCTGGGAAGGAGGCCGGCCCGATCCAGATCAGGATCGAGGAGACGAGGAGAGAGGAAAGTGGGGAGGAGTGGGTAGTGGGCTGGGGTACGGTGTCCCTGTGGGGTTAGTAGGTGAGGTGGGGGCCGGCCTGGGCCAGTGGGCTGACCCGCGGGCCGTCTGGCCCGGTTGGCCGGGGGGTTTCTTTTATTTTGTTTTCTGGTTTTCTTTCCTTTTTATTCTCTTTCCTTTCTATTTTATTTTAGTTACTCTTTATTTTTAGTTTAGTAAAATATGACAATAGCTCCATAATTAGTGTTTCAAAATAACCCACTACCCTAAAAAGTTTGGTGACTAATAAGCTAGTTTAACATTTGTTTATTAATTTAATAGCATTCAAATAATTGTTTTTGCTACTGTTTTATTTAGTTAAGTGCATTTAAACTTTTTATAATGACTTGGTTTATCCACCAACATTACTTATGAATTATTTGGCTCACTCCGAACATTTTAGTTTTAATATTCGAAATCTTTCGTTGTTTGCCATATTTTTGAATTTGAATTTTGAATAGTTTTCAAACTAACGCGAGATTAGCAACAATAATCGAGGTGACGTTGCATCATTAGTAGAGGTTACTGTAGCTTGATTATCCGGGCGTCACAAACATATCCTTAGTCCTTTTCAGGTATTTCAGGATGTTCTTGACCGCTGTCCAGTGCTCCACTCCGGGATTACTTTGGTACCTCCCTGCTATGCTTATAGCAAGACATACATCAGGTCTGGTACATAGCATTGCATACATGATAGAACCTATGGCTGAAGCATAGGGAATGACTTTCATTTTCTCTCTATCTTCTGCGGTTGTCGGGCTTTGAGTCTGCCTCAACTTCACACCTTGTAACACAAGCAAGTACCCTTTCTTTGACTGATCCATTTTAAACTTCTTCAAAACTTTATCAAGGTATGTTCTTTGTGAAAGTCCAATTAAGCGTCTTGATCTATCTCTATAGATCTTGATGCCCAATATGTAAGCAGCTTCTCCAAGGTCTTTCATAGAAAAACTCTTATTCAGGATCCCTTTATGCTATCCAGAAATTCTATATCATTTCCAATCAACAATATGTCATCTACATATAAGATCAGAAATGCTACAGAGCTCCCACTCACTTTCTTGTAAATACAGGCTTCTCCAAAAGTCAATATAAAACCATATGCTTTGATCACACTAACAAAGCGTTTATTCCAACTCCGAGAGGCTTGCACCAGTCCATAAATGGATCGCTGGAGCTTGCACACTTTGCTAGCACCCTTTGGATCGACAAAACCTTCTGGTTGCATCATATACAACTCTTCATCCAGAAATCCATTCAGGAATGCAGTTTTGACATCCATTTGCCAAATTTCATAATCATAAAATTCAGCAATTGCTAACATGATTCAGACAGACTTAAGCATCGCTATGGGTGAGAAAGTCTCATCGTAGTCAACTCCTTGAACTTGTCGAAAACCTTTCGCAACAAGTCGAGCTTTGCAAAGAGTAACATTACCGTCTGCGTCTGTCTTCTTCTTAAAGATCTATTTATTTTCTATGGCTTGCCGATCATCAGGCAAGTCCACCAAAGTCCACATTTTGTTCTCATACATGGATCCCATCTCAGATTTCATGGCCTCAAGCCATTTCGCGGAATCTGGGCTCATCATCGCTTCCTCATAGTTCGTAGGTTCATGATGGTCTAGTAACATGACTTCCAAAACAAGATTACCATACCACTCTGGAGCGGATCTTACTCTGGAAGACCTACGAGGTTCGGTAGTAACTTGATCTGAAGCTTCATGGTCATCATCATTAGCTTCCTCACTAATTTGTGTAGGATTCATAGGAACTGATTTCTGTGATGAACTACTTTCCAATAAGGGAGCAGGTACAGTTGCCTCATCCACTTCTACTTTCCTCCCACTCACTTCTTCTGAGAGAAACTCCTTCTCTAGAAAGGATCCATTCTTAGCAACAAAGATTTTGCCTTCGGATCTATGATAGAAGGTGTACCCAACAGTTTCCTTTGGGTATCCAATGAAGACGCATTTCTCCGGTTTGGGTTAGATCTTATCAGGTTGAAGCTTTTTCACATAAGCATCGCAACCCCAAACTTTAAGAAACGAAAACTTTGGTTTCTTGCCAAACCACAGTTCATAAGGCGTCGTCTCAACGGATTTTGATGGTGCCCTATTTAAAGTGAATGTAGCTGTCTCTAGAGCATAACCCCAAAACGATAGTGGTAAATCAGTAAGAGGCATCATAGATCGCACCATATCTAATAAAGTACGGTTACGACATTCGGACACACCATTTCGCTGTGGTGTTCCAGGTGGCGTTAATTGTGAAACTATCCCATGTTGTTTCAAATTAATACCAAACTCGTAACTCAAATATTCTCCTCCACGATCAGATCGTAGAAATTTTATTTTCTTGTTACAATGATTTTCCACTTCACTCTGAAATTCTTTGAACTTTTCAAATGTTTCAGACTTATGCTTCATTAAGTAGATATAACCATATCTGCTCAAATCATCTGTGAAGGTAAGAAAATAACGATACCCGCCACGAGCATCAATACTCAATGGACCGCATACATCGGTATGTATTATTTCCAACAAGTCAGTAGATCGTTCCATTGTTCCAGAGAACGGAGTTTTAGTCATCTTGCCCATAAGGCACGGCTTGCAAGCACCAAGTGATTCATAATCAAGTGATTCCAAAAGTCCATCAGTATGGAGTTTCTTCATGCGCTTTATACTGATATGACCCAAATGGAAGTGCCACAAATAAGTTGCACTATCATTATTAAACTTCAATCTTTTGGCTTCAACACTATGAATATGTGTATCACTACTATCGAGATTCAACAAAAATAGACCACTCAGCAGGGGTGCATGACCATAAAAGATATTACTCATATAAATAGAACAACCATTATTCTCTGATTTAAATGAATAACCTTCTCGCATCAAACAAGATCCAGATATAGTGTTCATGCTCAACGCTGGCACCAAATAACAATTATTCAGGTCTAAAACTAATCCCGAAGGTAGATGTAGAGGTAGCGTGCCGACCGCGATCACATCGACTTTGGAACCATTTCCCACGCGCATCGTCACCTCGTCCTTAGCTAATCTTTGCTTAATCTGCAACCCCTGTTTTGAGTTGCAAATATGAGCAACAGAACTAGTATCAAATACCCAGGCGCTACTGCGAGCATTAGTTAAGTACACATCAATAACATGTATATCAAATATACCTTTCACTTTGCCATCCTTCTTATCCGCCAAATACTTGGGGCAGTTCCGCTTCCAGTGACCAGTCCCTTTGCAGTAGAAGCACTCAATTTCAGGCTTAGGTCCAGACTTGGGTTTCTTCTCTTGAGAAGCAACCTTTTTGCCATTCTTCTTGAAGTTCCCTTTCTTCCGTTTGCCCTTTTTCTTGAAACTAGTGCTCTTATTGACGATCAACACTTGATGCTCCTTTTTTATTTCTAGCCCCGCGGCCTTTAGCATTGCGAAGAGCTTGGGAATAGTCTTGTCCATCCCTTGCATATTATAGTTCATCACGAAGCGTTTATAGCTTGGTGGCAGTGATTGAAGAACTTTGTCAATGGCACAATCAACTTGAAGATCAACTCCCAGTTGAGTCAAGTGATTATGATACCCAGACATTTTGAGTATGTGCTCACTGACAGAACTATTCTCCTCCATTTTGCAGCTGTAGAACTTGTTGGAGACATCATATCTCTCAACTCGGGCATTTGCTTGAAATATTAACTTCAACTCTTGGAACATCTCATATGCTCCATGACGTTCAAAACGTCTTTGAAGTCCTGATTCTAAGCCGTAAAGCATGGCACACTGAACTATCGAGTAGTCATTAGCTTTGCTCTAACAGAGGTTCTTAACGTCATCAGTAGCATCTGCAGTAGGCCTGGCACCTAGCGGTGCTTCCAGGACGTAATTCTTCTGTGCAGCAATGAGGATAATCCTCAAGTTACGGACCCAGTCCGTGTAGTTGCTGTTGCTGGGGAACATAGTAATTTCAAAAAAAATCCTACGCACACGCAAGATCATGGAGATGCATAGCAACGAGAGGGGAGAGTGTCATCCACGTACCCTCGTAGACCGTAAGCGGAAGCGTTATGACAACGAAGTTGATGTAGTCGTATATCTTCTCGATCGACCGATCCTAGTACCGAACGTACGGCACCTCCGCGATCTGCACACGTTCAGCTCGGTGACGTCCCACGAACTCACGATCCAGTAGAGCTTCGAGGGAGAGTTCCATCAGCATGACGGCATGATAACGGTGTTGATGAAGCTACCGACGCAGGGCTTCGCCTAAGCACCGCTACGATATGACCGAGGTGGATTATGGTGGAGGGGGGCACACTACTAGGGAAAAGCCTAGCAGCAGCGCGGGTTTTAGGCCTATCGATGGCCAGCGGCCGGGGCGCTCTTGATAAGGCGCTTCTGACTAAAGCTTAGCGATGGCGTGCACGGACCCGCCGCTCTTTGCTAAATTGATCTAGTAGTAGCGCTTCTCGAGCAGCGCTTTGGTAATTAGTAGTAGCGCTCCTCCTTGCCCGCGCTACTACTATTATTTAGTATTTTATTTCTTTTTTAATTCATGTTGTATGTCATACACCTTTACACAAGTTTTCATACAACAGGAATTTAGAGATTGTTTTTACATCATAATGAGTAGGTGAAAGAACCGTGGACTAGTTTCAAGTGGATGGACATCCACTTGAAACTAATCTGTGGTTCTTTCACCCAATGATATAATAAATATCATCATCATTATCATATCATTAACAACTTATCATCATAATACATCATTGTCATATAACACCTCCTCAAGATCATCTTTTTCATCAATGAGACATCACATAGAAAATTGGTCACTAGTCGTAATCACAAGTACTCTTCATCATCAACTCTAACACATTGTATCACATAATAAACATATTGTACCTCATAGGACCTACTACATTCTCTTAGGACCTACTATATTCTCTAAGGTAAAATAGCAAAAACAAGATAGCCCTGACTCTCCATTATTGAGATTGGAGATTATCCTGTCTCCAATTCTTGCCTTTAGCTTAATGTTACTTCCAAGAACCTCCTTGCGAATGTCCAAACATTTTTTCCATTCTTTGATTAGCATGTGTTCACCGGTTTTAGAAATCCGATATGCACAGGTGAGATCCGTAGGATGACCTGGCTGTATGTTCAGAACTTCAAGGCGACCATTGTAATACATTAGATGAGGCACACAATCCATCGGGATTTTCTGTTGAAAAACATAGTAATAACTTCGTAGTTAGCAATGATGTACTAGTTTTGGAAGTATGCAAAAGATGCACGGATGTCATAATAGTAAAAAATCTTACCAGGGTATCTCCATAGAAGTTATCGTGGTTCAACACGTGCACTAGTGGCACGTATTCACCATAATTTGGAGGAGTTCGATAATAGGTATTGTAATTCTCAAAGAAAGTACAAAATGCGATCAGATAATTTTTCTCCTTATAAGTTAATTCGAAGCCACCACTTTAGTGGGTTTTGTCTACCATCTTCTGCACATTCTTTGAAGATTCAAAATAAGCTGCCAATGGAAATAAGTTGTCAACTATTTGAAATAAACAATATAAATTAGTTAATAACTATGTTTGAGAAACTCACATTGCGGTAGAATCGGAAGCGTATCAACAAGGACCCAAATGTCCATATTGTCTTGCTCGATGTCAGGATCACCAAGATCCATGGTGACAATCATACCCTCATAAAAACCATACATTTTGCAAAGTGCTTCCCAATTTTGGCAACCAAAATGGGTTACGCTCTGAGCATTATACAGATTTACTTCAAAATCCATATCATGATGGGTCCTTAGGTGTATTTTATTTGTTTCAAAATTTTCATGGTCTTCAAAACCCATCCTCTCCAAGACATAGCGTCTTGCATGGCATGGGATAAGCTAGTCGAATTGTAAAAGATGAAAATTAGACGTTGAAATAGTTGAAGTCATCCGTAATTATGAAAAAAAACTCTTTTCATTGTTGCGTACCGTTTCAACATCGAAGGTCTCCTCAAGCTTAATGCTGAAGCGCCGATCTTCGTCCAGCTCAACGAACCTGTCGCACATACCTCGATCGTCGTGGCACCACCGCACTCCCGGAGGCTGCCGTCATCCGAGTACGACATTTCCTCGTTCATAATTCAAAGATTAAACTTGTACAATTAAATATATGCACTAAAAAACCTAAATTAGATCATTATTTTTGAGAAAATCCAGGCCACTCGATATTTCCTACATATTCTAGCACAAGTCATGCGAATTCACCGAAAAATCTGGCATGACCTTTGCTAAAAAAGGACATATCGGCGCTGAAATTTGCCGGAACAGAAATTAATCAACACTCCGGCAAAACATAGGCCACTCGGAGGTGTAAACTGAACATGAACGGCCACTTGGGCAACCACATATCCTATTTGAGCAACAAAAGATATACATGGATATTTGGCTGGTCTCACCTCGATGTCGGAGGGTCGGTGTGACGGGACGGCGGCGGAGATGATGGAGGGGCTCCTTGATTTACGCAAAAGCAAAAACCGTATAAGTTATCACTAATACATCCCGAATAATTGCTTAAACTAAAAAATAACAACAAATATGACATGTTCAACTAGTTTTATTAATTCAACTAGTTATTACTAAATATAAACTTACTATAAATAGAAAAAAACTAGTTCTTTCTAAATATAAAGTAGTTCAACTAGTTATATTAATTATCTTACTAAAAATACATTAGTTCTATTAATTCAACTAGTTCAACTAGTTCAACTAGTTTATTAATTTACTTACTAAACAAGTTCAACTACAACTAAAGTAGTTCAACTACAACTACTAGTAATCATACTGCCCTAGTTAACTAGTACCATCACTACTAGTAATTAACATCTACTACTACTAAAAATCATTATCTATGAACCCTAAATTAACATCTACTACTACTAAACAACATCTAGTACTAACTAAGTAGAGAGAAAGGGGGTGGGGGAGACGGAGAGGTAGGGGCGGCGAGGGCGGGATCGGGAGGCGGCGGTGCTGGGTGGGCTCGGGTGGCGGCGGTGAGGTCGAGGGCGGTGGGAGGAGGGCTGCCGGCGGAGGAGGGAGGAGGGGCGGCTGCAGGCAGAGGGAGGAGGGCGGCGGCGGAGGAGGGAGGGGCGGCCGCAGGCCGGGGGAGGACGTGCGAGGAGGAGGGAGGAGGGACGGAAGGAGGGGAGTACCTCGGCGGCGGACGGCGGCGGCGGTGGCGGCACGACGGCAGTTATCGGCGCAGGCGAGTGAGAGTGTGAGTGAGAGAGAGGTCGGTGATCGATGCGGCGTGCGTGGGGATAAGGTAATGATAGTTGTAGCGCGTTTACCGAAACGTGCTACAGCTAATAGTACTAGCAGTAGCGCTTTGCAGATAAAGCGCTACTGCTAACTGTAAGTATACAAAAAATACGTCAATGCAAAAATACATTGGCCATCAATGATATTTTTGTGTACAATCTGAATCCTCAATATGAGTCCTCTCCGGTAGGAACTGGAGAGGACTCATATTGCGGCCACAAATTTTACACATAGAGTTCAGTGAAGACCAACTGGTTGTGATACTTTCAGTAATAACATATTTAAGGTGGTAAACACCCTGTTTGCGGAGCGAGGTGGGACTAAACTTGTGGGCTGATCTTAGCAGTAGCAATTTTCTTAGAAGCGCACTGCTGCTAACTTCTATAGCAGTAGCGCCGGTTCAAGATAGGGCGCCATCGCTATAACTAGCTGGGTGGCGAGGTCATGGCAATTAGAGCAGTAGCACGGTTTTGTGCTGACGCGCTACTGCTATTTTTCCTTTTAGCAGCACGTTTTGCTATCACGCGCTGCTGCTAAATAGCAGGAGCGTCGTGTTTTGAGGAGCGTTGCTGGTAAGATTCTTTGTATAGGCTTTTCCCTAGTAGTGGCACTGCACACGGCTAAAGATCAATGATCAACTTGTCTGTCTATGGGGTGCCCCCTGGCCACGTATATAAACGAGGGAGGGAGGAGGAGGCCGGCTCTCATAGGGCGCGCCCAAGTGTGGAGTCCTACTAGGAGTCCCTAGTCCTAGTAGGATTCCACCACCCACATGGAGTAGGAAAAGGGGAAGGGAGAAGGAGAAGGAAGGAAGGGGGCACCCCCCCTCCCTAGTCCAATTCGGACCAGTCCATGGGGAGGGGTGCGGCCACCCTTGAGGCCTTTTCTCTCCCTTCCCGTATGGCCCATTAAGGCCCAATACGAATTCCCATAACTCTCCGGTACTCCGAAAAATATCCGAATCACTCGGAACCTTTCCGATGTCCGAATATAGCCTTCCAATATATCGATCTTTATGTCTCGACCATTTCGAGACTCCTCGTCATGTCCCCGATCTCATTCGGGACTCCGGACAAACTTCGGTCATCAAATCATATAACTCATAATACAAATCGTCACCGAATGTTAAGCGTGCGGACCCTACGGGTTCGAGAACTATGTAGACATGACCGAGACACGTCTCCGGTCAATAACCAATAGCGGAACCTGGATGCTCATATTGGCTCCCACATATTCTACAAAGATCTTAATCGGTCAAACTGCATAACAACATACGTTGTTCCCTTTGTCATCGGTATGGTACTTGCCCGAGATTCGATCGTCGGTATCTCAATACCTAGCTCAATTCGTTACCGGCAAGTCTCTTTACTCGTTCCGTAATGCATCATCCCGCAACTAACTCATTAATCACATTGCGTGCAAGGCTTATAGTGTTGTGCATTACTGAGAGGGCCCAGAGATACCTCTCCGACAATCGGAGTGACAAATCCTAATCTCCATCTATGCCAACTCAACAAACAGCATCGGAGACACCTGTAGAGCACCTTTATAATCACCCAGTTACGTTGTGACGTTTGGTAGCACACAAAGTGTTCCTCCGGTATTCGGGAGTTGCATAATCTCATAGTCATAGCAACATGTATAAGTCATGACTCATGAAGAAAGCAATAGCAACATACTAAACGATCAAGTGCTAAGCTAATGGAATGGGTCAAGTCAATCACATCATTCTCCTAATTATGTGATCCCATTTATCAAATGACAACTCATGTCTATGGCTAGGAAACTTAACCATCTTTGATCAACGAGCTAGTCAAGTAGAGGCATACTAGTGACACTGCTTGTCTATGTATTCACACATGTACTAAGTTTCCGGTTAATACAATTCTAGCATGAATAATAAACATTTATCATGAAATAAGGAAATAAATAATAACTTTATTATCTCCTCTAGGGCATATTTCCTTCAACTGCCATCATCTTTCAACTTAGTTGTCTCTAGGAACGCATTAAAATTCAAAGGAAAGGTAGCACGGGCCATGGATCTACAATAACATAGACATGCAAAATACTATCAGGTACTAAGTTCATGATAAATTAAAGTTCAATTAATCCTATTACTTATGAACTCCCACTTAGATAGACATCCCTCTAATCATCTAAGTGATCACGTGATCGAAATAACCTAAACCATGTCCGATCATCACGTGAGATGGAGTAGTTTCAATGGTGAACATCACTATGTTGATCATATCTACTATATGATTCACACTCGACCTTTCGGTCTCGGTGTTCGAGGCCATATCTGCATATGCTAGGCTCGTCAAGTTTAACCAGAGTATTCTGCGTGTGCAAAACTTGCTTGCACCCGTTGTATGTGAACGTAGAGCTTATCACACCCAATCATCACGTGGTGTCTCGGCCCGATTTAACTGTAGCAACGGTGCATACTCAGGGAGAACACTTGTACCTTGAAATTTAGTAAGGGATCATCTTATAATGCTACCGACGTTCTAAGCAAAATAAGATGCATAAAGGATAAACATCACATGCAATCAAAATATGTGACATCATATGGCCATCATCATCTTGTGCTCATGATCTCCATCACCGAAGCATCGTCATGATCTCCAACGTCACCGGCGCGACACCTTGATCTCCATCGTAGCATCATTGTCGTCTCGCCACCTATTGTTACTACGACTATCGCTGCCGCTTAGTGATAAAGTAAAACACTTACATGGCGATTGCATTGCATACAATAAAGCGACAACCATATGGCTCCTGCCAGTTGCCGATAACTTCACTACTAGGGAAAAGCTTATAGACACGCTTACTAGTAGCGCGGGTTTATAACCCTCGCTACTGCTACTTACTAGTAGCGCGGGTTTTTACCCCTCGCTACTACTAAGTTGATACTAGTAGCGCGGGTTTTTAACCCTCGCTACTACTAAGCGGTCTCTACCGTGCCCTCCCGGGGCATGCCATAGTAGTAGCGAGGGGTACAAACCCGCGCTACTACTAAGTTGATAGTAGTAGCGCGGTTTTATACCCCTCGCTACTACTAAATACGAGGTAGGTGAAATCCCCATATCCTCGGCCGAGTCCCTCCTCTCTCCCTCACTTTCCCCCTCTCTCACTTTCCTCCTCTCTCCCTCGTACTCCAACGATGGCCGCCGCTGGTACACTCTACTTTCTTCCCCCCTTCCTCTCTGAGATCCCTCCGGTGGGAGTTCGCCGGAGCTCCTCGCCGCCGCCAAGATGCGGAAGCGCGACCTCGGCATCCTCCTCCTCGGCGCCTTCGCCCTCTTCTTCTCGCTCCAGGTCAGCCCTCCTCCTCCTCCCCCCTCTCCGATTCAATATAGAACCTTAGCTGACCCATCCCCCTCCTCCTCCGGTAGCACGAGGGTGACTTCTCGTTTCGGGAGCCGTGGTACCACATGTCAGACGATGGGTTCCTGATCAAGCACGACGTGGACCGCCTCCCGCCGTCGCTCTTCGCCAACCTCAACGGCGACGGCCGCCGCGGGGTGCTGCTCCCCATGCACGACGCCAAGATCCAGGTCCTCCGGCTCCCGGCCCACGCCGGGCTGGCCTCCGCGTCCGCCCTCAACGGCTTCCACGAGGCGTGCGTCATGGCCGAGATCTCCCTGCTCCAGACCAACGTGCGTGTCACCGCCGCCCCATCGCCATGGCCGTCGGCGCCGTCGACCGAACCATTGGCAGCATTGACAGCATGCACGGGGTCGAGATTTTTTTTTGATTTTTCAAATTAATAGTAGTAGCGCGGGTCACAGACACGCTGCTCTGAATAGTTAGTAGTAGCGTGTCGAACCCGCTACTACTAACACATCGCATTAGTAGTGCGGGATGCACCATGCAACTACTACTAGTTAGTCAGAGCGCCCGTAGTAGTAAGCGCCAAGCACCAGCGCTACTACTAGGATTTTTCCTAGTAGTGCTTTGTTACAAAACATGATCATCTCATACAACAATTTATATCACATCATGCTTGACCATATCACATCACAACAAGCCCTGCAAAAACAAGTTAGACGTCCTCTACTTTCTTGTTGCAAGTTTTACATGGCTGCTATGGGCTTCTAGCAAGAACCGTTCTTACCTATGCATCAAAACCACAACGATTTTTCGTCAAGTGTGTTGTTTTAACCTTCAACAAGGACCGGGCGTAGCCATACTTGATTCAACTAAAGTTGGAGAAACAAACACTCACCAGACACCTATGTGCAAAGCACGTCGGTAGAACCAGTCTCGCGTAAGCGTACGTGTAATGTCGGTCTGAGCTGCTTCATCCAACAATACTGCCGAATCAAAGTATGACATGCTGGTAAGCAGTATGACTATTATCGTCCACAACTCTTTTTTTTCTACTCGTCCATATAACATCTACGCATAGACCTGGCTCGGATGCCACTGTTGGGGAATGCAGTAATTTCAAAAAAATTCCTACGATCACGCAAGATCTATCTATGTGATGCATAGCAACGAGAGGGGAGAGTGTGTCCATGTACCCTTGTAGACCGCAAGCGGAAGCATTATGACAACGCGGTTGATGTAGTCGTACGTCTTCACGATCTGACTGATCTTAGCACTGAACGTACGGCACCTCCGCGATCAGCACACGTTCAGCTCGGGGACGTCCCTCGTACTCTTGATCCAGTTGAGGCCGAGGGAGAGTTTCGTCAGCACGACGGCGTGGTGACGGTGATGATGAAGTTACCGGCGCAGGGCTTCGCCTAAGCACTACGACGATATGACCGAGGTGTGTAACTGTGGAGGGGGCACCGCTGCGGCTAAACAATGTCAACTTGTGTGTCCTAGGGTGCCCCCTTCCCCACATATATAAAGGAGGGAGGGGGAGGCTAGCCGGCCTCTCTAGGCACGCCAAGGGAGGAGGAGTCCTCCTCCAAGTAGGAGTAGGACTCCCCTTTTCCTAGTCCCACTAGGAATAGAAGGAAGAGAGGGATGGAGAAAGGAAAGGGGGGCCGGCCCCCTCACCCAATTCGGATTGGGCTTGGGGGTGCCCCCTCCTAGGCTGCCTTCTCTCCTCTCCTACTAAGGCCCATTAAGGCCCATATGCTCCCCGGGAGGGTTCCGGTAACCCCCGGTACTCCGGTAAATGCCCGAACTCATCTGGAACCATTCCGGTGTCCAAACATAGGCTTCCAATATGTCGATCCTTATGTCTCGACCATTTCGAGACTCCTCGTCATGTTCGTGATCACATCTGGGATTCCTAACTACCTTCGGTACATCAAAACACATAAACTCATAATGCCAATCATCATCAAACGTTAAGCGTGCAGACCATACCCGTTCGAGAACTATGTAGACATGACCGCGACACATCTCCGGTCAATAACCAATAGTGGAACCTGGATGCTCATATTGGTTCATACATATTCTACGAAGATATATATTGGTCAAACCGCATAACAACATACGTTGTTCCCTTTTTCATCGGTATGTTACTTGCCCGAGATTCGATCGTCGGTATCTCAATACCTAGTTCAATCTCGTTACCGGCAAGTCTCTTTACTCATTCCGTAATACTTCATCCCGCAACTAACTCATTAGTGACAATGCTTGCAAGGCTTATAGTGATGAGTATTACCGAGACGGCCCAGAGATACCTCCCAAAACACGGAGTGACAAATCCTAATCTCGATCTATGCCAACCCAACAAACACCTTTGGAGACACCTGTAGAGCACCTTTATAATCACTCTTTTACATTGTGACATTTGGTAGCACACAAAGTGTTCCTCCGGTATTCGGGAGTTGCATAATCTCATAGTCTGAGGAACTTGTATAAGTCATGAAGAAAGCAGTAGCAATGAAACTAACACAATCATAATGCTAAGCTAACTGATGGGTCATGTCCATCACATCATTCTCCTAATGATGTGATCCCATTCATCAAATGAAAACACATGTCTATGGTTAGGAAACTTAACCATCTTTGATTAACGAGCTAGTCAAGTAGAGGCATACTAGGGACTATATGTTTTGTCTAAGTATTCACACATGTACTAAGTTTCTGGTTAATACGATTCTAGTATGAATAATAAACATTTATCATGAATTAAGGAAATAAATAATAACTTTATTATTGCCTCTAGGGCATATTTCCTTCAATAGCTTGTCATTTGGGTTCGAAAAATCGCCGCAGCATTTGCTTGACTGGTTTGAACTCTTTGATTATGTTGAGGTTGTGTTCGGCCAGTCTGCGTGGGATCCCGGGCATGTTCGAAGGGTGCCAGGCAAAGATATCCCAATTTTTGCATAGGAACGCGCGTAAGGCGGCGTCTACCGCCGGATCCAGCTGTGCTTCAATGGACGCTATTATTGTGGTCCGTCGGGTGCACTTGAAATTTAACTATTTCATCTGCTGGCTTGAAAGTGGTGGATTTAGGTCTCTTATCAAGAATCACATCATCCATGTCCACCATGGATCGTAGGGTGGTTAGTTCTTCTGCCGCAAGGGCTGCGGATAGTGCCTCAAGGGCCAAGGATGCGGTTCTGTTTTCGGCACGGAGTGCTTTATCCAGGTCACTTGAAATTGTGATTATTCCATTGGGCCCTGGCATTTTAAGCTTCATGTACTCATAATGTGGTATAGCTTGGAAGCGTGATAATTCATCCCGCGCGAGAATGGTGTGATATCTGCTACTGAAGGGAACCACGTGGAAGAACAACTCTTCGGACCTGTAATTTTCAGGCGTGCCGAATACTACTTCTAGTTTAATTCTCCCAGAGCACTGTGCTCTCGATTGGGGATGATGCCTCGAAAGGTGGTACTGCTTTGCTCGATGCCTGTTTTGTCAACCTGCATTTTGTCGAGCGTGTCCTCGTAGATGAGGTTAAGCCCACTGCCGCCATCCATGAATACTTTGGTGAGGCAAAAGCCATCCACAATAGGGTTTAGTACTAGAGCGGCGGGTGCTCGGACTGATCGGGCCCTTGGTTCGTCGGCGGCGGTGAAGGTTATTGCTGCTTCGTTCCATGGGCTTGTTGCGGTTACTTGGTGGACTTCGGCGAGGTCGCGGAGTGCCCTTTTATGCCGGTTATTTGAAGATAAAATATCGAAGACCGTGAGGACGTTAAAATTGTCCTCCTCTGGAGAATGTTTCCCTGGAGTGGACGTGGTGAGGATGGCCTCCCCACTTTTAGCCACCTGCCGGAGTACCCAACATGCTCGGAGACCATGAGTTGAGTCTGTGCTTGGATTCGCATGTATCGGTC